>JAVSBV010179853.1:0-13300 GCA_033117975.1 Parotocinclus spilosoma | reverse complement strand
ATCCATCCGACCATCCGTCCATCTATCTATCTATCTATCTATCTCTCTATCTATCTAGCTATCTATCTATCTATCTATCTATCCAATCCACCCCATCCCTCACTCCATTTCTAAATTCATCCATTTCATCCATCCTATTTCAGCCTATCTGTCATTTAATCAGTTTGTTTATATCCATCTGCATGTCTCTCTTTTTGTTTAATTAATACGTATGCCGTCTTAGCATCTCTTTCTAAAAGCATCTCTGAATGCATTTCTTTTTAATCTTTATACCAGATACAGCAACGTTCAGCTAATGAGTTTTCACAAGGCTTCATCTAAACAATCGTTGTTCTCATTTTCTGTATGTTTTTGCTGCAGGCTGTGTGGAAGTTCAACTGATCTAAAGAGTAATTTGGTCATTTTCTGTGGTTTTCCTATCAGGAAGTTTGTAAATCAACAGTTAATGTGATTCTCTCACCTCTCTATGACGGAAAGAAGAAATTAGCTTTACCTATTACAAGGATAAAATGAATGGATAAAATGGATGGATAACATGGATGGACTACTCCTGGTTTATCCAAACAATAAAAGGTAGATAAAAAAGCAGCTGCCACACGAAAGAAAAAACTATCGAGTGCCTTAAAAGAGGAGAATCAGAAAGCCATAAATCGGCAACATCAGCAGGAACCATTAAATGCATTAGAGCTGCTAAATAATTAACTAATACCAGCCTTATTCTGATCAGTCCTATCTACTTCTAATTAAATATTCATGCTCTTGTTTGTGTACGTTACAGTTCATGTGAAACCAAGTCTCTTCAAAAAGGTGCAAGCATTGAATAAGACTGCATAGATGACACACCCTTCACATTTGTTTTTCACACAACATTTTATTTCATACCGAAAATGGAGGTCGTAATAGAGTTCATTTCATTTTCTAAATCCACATCCAGTAAACATTTATAGGCTCACAGTTGCACATTATCACACTTAATTTGCGAATCATAAATATAAAGTGTATCGATCTGTTAGTGCAGTTAGAAGCACAATCGCTGTGCTGGTAGGTGGAGTGCAAGTCAAACTGGGGTGAGTTAGCAGGGAAAGGGATAGAAATATTTGCACTGAATGTACAGAATAGAATGCAAAGTGTGCAATGAAGTGAAAACTAAGATAAAACTCAAAATGAACCACAGTGTAACAGAGGAAATGTTCAGGTATTTCTGGTACTGAATTTCAGGCCTTTGCTACTTAAAATGGAACCCATTTTATTTATTTTGTTTCTGAAATAAGTATGTTTGCTATTGGAACTGGAGATTTATTAACTGGAAGTGAAAGGTCTTTCACTACAATTTGGTACAAAAAAGGTTCATGCCATACTTATAGGAGAACCAATGCATGCGATGTTGGAACCTTTTGATCCTGAAACTGGTACTACATTTTGTTGACATTCAGATCAAAGCTGTTAAGGTTCTCAGGTTTATAAAATGGCTTTGGAACTGGCTTTTTAATGCTGAAACCCTGTAGTACTAAAACTGGAGGATTTACTGTTGGTATTGAATCTGGAACGTTTGGTTCTGGTGGCACAGCAATGCTATGATTTAGCTCGCAATTTAGCTGATATTGCCCATGTTGCCCACTTCTGAAACTTTGTTTTGGCCTTGCCATCAGGACTGACACATGCTGTTTCTAGAGCTTGGGGATGGAAAACGATTCTTGTTTTATACTAGATCTAAAATCTTTAGAAGGCAAAGTCATACTTTCATTGTCAAAGAACCAAAGATTATAGATTCATGTTTAGTTAATGGAACTGACAGAAATACCTACTGTATAAACATTGTAAATCATTGTCTCTAAGAGCGCTCAAGAGAGAGAGAGTTCTTGACATGGAATGGTGTGTAATGTATATAAGATTACTGTAGATTTATTGAAGTGCGTTTGAGGTCTCTATAATCCATTCATTCCTGGCGTCACTCTTGAGCATTGCACATTGTCATTGAGATATGTCAAACTTTCCCCATCCTCTCCTTCCCTTCTCACTCTGTTCTCCTCTGTTCAAAAGGCCTTGTCGCCTTTCTTCTTCCGAGGGCAGGGAAATCAATGAAGGAATTGTAGCATGAGAAGAAATAAAGCCTTCCCTCTTTTCTCTTAATGAAACCATTTGTTTTGGCTTTTGGGAATTTGTACCCTGCGCTCAGCACATTGGTGCATTAGTAGTACAGAGCCGTGCAGCAAATGAAAAGAGGGTTCGCATCAGCATACGTGCTCTGTATTATACTAAGTGAGGATGCAGAGGTATTAGCACAAGTTATAATCGGAGATAATGCAGAACTGAAACACTGTATTACTCGGTCCTACATGCTACTGTTTCCTGTTTCACATAAAGCTTATCATAAATCTTAACATGTTTAAGACGCTATGTGTAAGCATGTGCCAAATGCCTGCATGGTTTGCTTATGTCCGCTTATGGAACTGTGTGTTGTTGCTGTGTTCGGTTTGGTTTTCTATTTGCTTACTAGACTTATTTAACAGACATTTAAAGGCAAATGTTTAAGCAAGAATGCAGGTACTGCCAGATTCACAACAAATATATAATAAGTTGAATTTATCTTAAACTCAGGAGTTTAATTTAAACTTTAAATATTGTAGCGCAGCCTCCATTAAAGTTGCTTAAAACATTGCCGCAACCATGGCTTTTCCTCACGCTTTTAAATCACGCTCTAAATCGCTCACTTCTGACTTCCTTATCAGAGTACAGGAGAGTATAATTACTACATATCACCTAACTGGAAAAATGTAAAATTCTGAACATAGATTATTAGGTTTATTATAAAATTCTTATTGTAACATTGAATTATTATAAGACGGGCCATGGTAAAATGGGGGCAATTTTAGTACTAATGTCCAGGCAATCACATAATCAGATGAGACAGACCTCTTCATTTCCAACTTGGTGTTGAACTCGCTGTTTGAATCCACTGTTTGAACTCGCATTTTAAACTTTCCAACTGAACTAACTGTTTAGGTTTCAACCACTTAGAACCAACCGAAAGTACATATTAGACTACTAATGCAAAAACATTTGTTAAACTAACATATACACCAGCTACAAAAAAATATTGAATGTTCATTTGTTCTTCAGTAATCATCTATGGCAGAGTAACGCCCACTTTAGCTGTAAATTACGTAATTCATTTAATGTTAAACAAGCTTATCTTTTATGCACAGTTGTGCCTGTATGGCTGATTGCCAGAGTCTAGAAACACCCCTTCTGAGTACAAACCGTTCTGAGAAGTCATGGCTGAAAGTGGCATCTGATGTATTTATATCATGGCCATGCCACACTTAAGAAGCCGAGTTGGGGTCAGTTGTTTATTTACAACACTTCTCTTAACTGAATCAGTGGTCACTTCTCTTAACTGAATTTGCAGCAGCCCTTATGAAAAATAAATCTTTCAATCTCGGTGTACCTACCAATCACTCATTTATCACAGGACTGTCATTTATTACAGAACTGCCATTTATCACAGGGCTGGCACGATGCCTTAGAGACTGATAATGCACTTGAGTGAGCATCATAACACTCTCCTTACTTAAAAGAGTCTGACGTGAGCCATGGTGCTTTTCATAGTGTTGAAAATGGATATATTCACATATTTCTCAAATATAATAAACTGTATTATGTGAAGAATAAAGTCTTTCTGATGATACTTGGTTTCTGGTAGCTGTTACAGAAACCACTTGTTAATGGCAAAGAATATTCAATCCTTCTCGAATTCTGCCTCTGTGTGTGTGTCTGTGTGTGTGTGTGTGTGTTTATGTGTGTACTTGTATATTCATTAGATAATGCACTGTTGTGTGTGCATCCTGTGAGCTGACGTCTGTCTCTCTCCACTGCTCTAATTAAATCAAACTATTATTTGCTCTCTTGGTCATTAGAGAGGGAAGAAGGGCTTAGCAATACTTATAGCTGCACCATCATTCTGCTACTTAACAACCTACCTGTGTAAATCCAGATTCAACATCACCCATCTGGAATGTGCTCTTGTATATCAGCACACATCCTAACACATAAGTATATACACCACAAGCACTTTGTTAGTATAGGAACATCATACTAATACCAAACAGGGCCTTCCATTGCTCTCAAAACGGCCTTAGAATCTCCTTTGAGATTCTGCTCCATGTTGACAGAATTGCATCATGAACATTCCTGAACATTTTCTCAAGGGAAAAAAAAAGCTAGATAGCTACTATTTCACCACAGGCGGATTCAGATGTGTTTACTTGTGCGGCTGCTAAAGAACGCTGAACTCAATGGCACATTAACGGACCCAGCTTGAGGCAGCTTTTGCATTGTGTCATTTGCACTGCATTGTAACATTTCTCAGATCAGGCATTGTTTGGCTGTGATGTTCCAGTGAGCGTGTGAACTGTGAAGCCTCAGGTTTCTGTTAGAGAGGGACAAAATTACAACCCGATGTATGTAATTTACATTTACATTTATGGCATTTAGCAGACGCCTTATCCAGAGCGACTTACAACTTATACAATCTTACAATCCAAGCAATTGTGGGATAGGGGACAACTGTGGCAGCTTGGCAGAGGTGGGATTTGAACCCTGGACCTTTTGGTCCAGAGGCCAGTACCTTAACCGCTAGGCTACCACAGTTTCATATTTCTATCTGTCTTCCTTTTCCACCATAAATGTAAATGTAAATGTAAATTACATACAGTTTATCCAGAGCAGCTGTTGCTGGAAAAGCTGTGAAAGCAGCGAATCACTGGTTAAGTTTGTATGTTTGGTAGTGATTCATTTTCTTTTGGAGTGTACAGTTTATCACACCACACCAAAGACTGCTCTTAAAAGTAGGTTTGGACGCTCCATGGGGCGGAGGTTAAACATATAGCTATACTATAGTGATAGCAGCACCCCAAATATCCAGAGCAGATTCCAGAATGCTCCAGAAGAGAACTCAGTTGGTGATATGGAGTTTGGCAGGATTCTTATTCTGAATAAGAACAAGCCTGTCAGCCAATGACATTATCATTTGAGCAAATAATCTGACCTTGTAGATAATGAAACAGAGGGGAACCACGGGGTGAAGGAGGTGCAGAGGATGTGCCTGATTGATTTAGAAAGTTTCAGTTATTAAACAATCTTTTGGCCTTTGCTGACAGTAGTGGAAATGGAGCTTATGCAAATTATGCTGGCATGACTCAGCCATATTCACTAAGACATGAAACATTTCAAATTTAGGTGCACACACCAAGGAACATCGCATTCCTGGAGCTGAAAACTGATAGAGATCTGTCAGATAGAGTGTCTTTCACCTTTTGATTGATAAATCGTTTAAGCAGTTGTCATTTGTGTAGAATGAGAAGAGCAGGGAAAAATACACAGTCGCAAGCATAAGAAACGTCTGTACTTATAGACAATGCATTTGTTATCCATTGCCATACTTCCACAGAGATATTGTGGGTGGCAAACGTCTGAGAGCGCTTATAAATATGCTTGATTGAATATTTATAATTAGAGTTATATATGGATTTATTTTTTTCCTTTAAGATCACTGTAATACTAAAGTGAATATCTTTTTTCAAACTTCCTTCACATAGTTGCAGTGGGGCACTGGAAAAGTCTGCATATTTGGCAGAAACATTGTCTGAACCCCAGAAGAGAAAAACATTCAGTTATTTTTTATTATTTTTCAACGTTTTTCAATAGTAAAAATGAATGGAGATACCACACGTCTGGTGTGAACATGAGGCCAAATGGAGCGGCGAAACGATTGTTCTATCATTTGCAGGGCTCTTTGTAGAAATCTCTCAACAGAAACCTTTTAGAAGTAGTAGAACCCTTTTAAAAGGTGTTACTCATGAAACCTTATTCAAAGAAGCGCCATAATTCAGCAATCTGACAGGCCCTCAAGGAAGCACTTTTAACAATGCAGATTCATAAACCAGGGCAGAAGAGGGACATGGATGAAAATGACAGGCTGATTGAAGCACACCTTGTAATATTGGAATTGATTATAATATATTATGCATCATTTTCTTCCATTCAGTTCCCAAACGTCACAATTACAACTGCTTCAGGCCCTCAGGATTTGCCAGCGATCTCCGGCACACAGCACCGGGCTCTCCACTCGACGCCGCTAAGTATCAATCAGCAGGCGATTTCGAAGCAACTTTTAAGCATTCAGGGCAGGCTCATATTCCATACGGATAGTCTGCATTAGTTATGCTTTTAACCTCCCTACTGTACTGTGGAGATAAGCAAAGCGCTCAGTGTCACAGTCTGCCTTTGTGCTAATGAGGCTAGTAGCAGGCTAACCGTCTGTAGCTCCAATTTCATCCCTTCTGTTCCTGTCCTGCATGTTCCTGTAGCCACCATTCTTTCATTTTTGTCCAATTATCTTGCTTTGTCCTTCTTGACTTTGACATTTTTCTCGCCGTTGTAATTTTTGAACCTCATTTGGAGCAGCTCGTTTCCTATGAGGGCCTTTTTGTGATTGATTGTTTTTTCGCCCCATCAGAGCATTTTTCATTAATGCCCCAAACGTACTTCATCTAGGTTACAAAATACTGGAGTTTGCAGATTTTGTGGCAACTCTGTAGGCGTGTGACAGGTGTGTTTGTGTAATCCTGTTAGCTAAACACCAGTGTGTCAGCTCCCTTTTGTCATTTTGGGACTACGTTCAGACAGATCCCGGTGGATTTGGATTCACTGATGCTGCTGCTAAAGCTGGATGGCAAACACAGTAAAGCTTGAAGGTTTACATGAAATAAGGCATGTGTCCAATGGGATGGTAAAAATGTGAAAACATAGCTAAGTAGTACTGTATAACAAGACAATGATCAGAACAAAACACAGTTTGGGTCAAGACTTTATAGACTTGCTGTAACATGAAGGCAAAAATTGTGTATGGATACAGGGAGTGTGAGGCCCGTGAGTCCACCATGTACCAGTGAATAGAAGCTGTCACCGACTGTAAGTTGTATGAATGGACTCGCTTGGATGACACCCATGTCCTGTGATGAATGGGTTTCCAAGATGGCCAAATCCCAAATATATGTGCAGCCAATTTATTATATAAATATCTAGATTCATTATGAATACAGGTAAGCACCGCATAATCCTGTAAGGTTATTACTCTTATTAGTTAAGGTTAGCACTAGAACATCAGTTGGCAGTTATATGACATGCGAAGTGACATGCAGGTTTGAAAAAGTGATGCCCCCCCAACCCCCATTCATGGGTACATTTTATCACCCAACATCCTTTTTGAAATCTATGCAAACTGCACCGGTACAGCCTAGTTGCAATCAGTTTTGCTCCTATTTACATTAACTTGCTGACATGGTCCTTATTTTAAGTTTCTTAATACTGCGGTACTATTTTCTGCTAACAGGTGGCAAACCATGTACAAGACCATGAGATATGATATGCATTTATTCTATAAATTATTATGGGTCTCGAAAAATAAGGTAAATCATTCAACTGAACTACCTAACCCATACATCACCTTGCTGACTACCTTGATGCCTGTTGTAGTACAGCTGTAGTAAGGAGACAAGTAACAGCACAGCATCTAATGCAGAATGGTTTATTAAACACAATGTTTTATTAAACATATGCAGTGTCAGTATGAGCTAATGTTTGGCTGGCGTTGTTCTCCAGCACCGAGGAGACAGTGATCAGGTTGTACCATGCAGGTTAATTACATGCACTGGATTTGCTCTCCACAGGGGAGAACTCTTTGTGAATTGCAAGCGGTTGCAGATGTGTTTCTACTTGTCATTTAGTTTCTATTTTGGGTGGAAAGCTGATGCCAGAGGAGTGGGGAACACGTGGAGTAAGAAGTACTGCATTTTTGCCACACTGCGGTGTTCTGGTGGAAACAGGAGAGTTGAGGTGCACATTTAATTCTGCCATGATTTGGGCAGCAGTGGTTTTATGTTTTTTGGATACAATCCGGGTTAGCACCCGAACATCCCTTTCAGACAGCTTCCTCTTACGTCCACAGTTAACCCTGTTGGATGTGGTTGGTCGTTCTTGGTGGTATGCTGACATTACCCTGGATACCGTGGTTCTTGATACATCACAAAGACTTGCTGTCTTGGTCACAGATGCGCCATCAAAACGTGCACCAACAACTTGTCCTCTTTTGATCTCTCGTATGTCACCCATAATGTTGTGTGCATTGCAAAATTTTGCTTTTATCCTGCTAATTGAACCTTCACACTCTGCTCTTACTGGTGCAATGTGTAATTAACAAAGATTGGCCACCAGGCTGGTCCAATTTAGCCATGAAACCTCGCCCACTAAATGACAGGTGTTACAGTTTCATTGTCCAACCCCTGTAGAATGAAAGGATTTGTTGGGCCTTTAGATCCCCATCCATCACACCAGCATTCGGAGGAGTTTGGTGCAAAGGCAAAGGCAGGATTGCTCACCACAAGGTCTTCATGCTCAAAACGTACTGTTGTCAGATCCCAAACAGACCCTGGATTCATCGCTAAAGACGATACAGTTAAGCCCATAGAAGTCCAGATTTCTCGTTTACAGCACTGCTGCAAAAGAAGAGTAGACATGTAGTGGGTAATGGGTAGACATGTAGTAGGCACTGTGACATCACATTTCCTTCTGCTAACCACCTTAAAATTGTCCAGGCAGAGACAGGGGTGTTTAGTGAAGATGTCACCTGTATCTGGATATTAGATGATGAAACTATGGAAGCTGCTGATTCTCTCAGTTCAGTGATTAATTCGCTCTTTAAATCTTTAAGTCGATGTCTTCGAGTGCATCGTAGAGTCATGTCTAGCAGTCAGCGATTGCTTACCAAGAGGTACACCATCCAAAAGTAGCACATGAGAGCTTATTTATAGGGAAGCAACAGAAACACTTTAACACCATCTTGTGGCAAAACCCAGTGTCCAATCAGAGCACATGTGTAATCATTTATATATATTACTGAGACAAAACTGTTCTCGACATTTCTATCAGGGTGATTAGAATTTTTTACTGAGCATTTGTATCATGCAGGTACTGATCTAAAATTATAATCTGACCTTAACCTTGAGGTCTTTATAAACAAATTTACTCTGTCTGCTGCATTTGGAGTAAAAACACAAAGAACTCACTTTCCCATGAAGCCTTGGAGCCACCAGGGCAAGAGGCTGCTAATGAACACTAAACTGGGCCTGACAATCACAAACAGGTCAATAGAACCGCAAGTGGCCAGGCTTCAAATCAGGACATTTTTTGCCTGATTAATATATGACTTTAGGCAGAATGAAATCACTTACAACAAGCAGTCCTGAGAATGAGAAATGCTGTTTATTTCTAATAACTGCACATTCTAACTGTAACGGTAGGAACAACGCAAAAATGCAATCTCAGGGCTATTGAGAAAAACAGTGATAGAAAATCATTCTGAGGATGATCATTTAGATCTTCAGAGGCTGACACTCAAACTATACTGCTCACAAACATTAGGGGATACTGCAAAATGAAATCTCCCGTTATGAAATATCCCCTTATTTTTGGTGAGAATTCCACGGTTGATAGTTCTAATTTCACAGGCCTTCACTTTCAACTGCTCAGCTGAGTAAGTTACACTAATCAAAGAAATGGAAAAATGTGATGACATTACGTTTATTGTTATCGTATGCTTCCAAAAATGCATTACACCTAGAATCAGCAGTATATATAAACACCTACCATATATGGACCTAATTTCAACAGCTCTAGTTTGTGGAACCATTTTGGCTTTTATGTAATACATCTAAAATAGTTATAATGCACTTTAATTAAAGCTAACGTCATTACATTTTGGCGTCAGCATTATAATGTATGTTTGTCATGGAGCCATACTTTGATCAACATAGACAAATTGGAAGGATACAATTATAACAGTCAATACTGTTGTTAAAATAGAAGAGCACATAAAAGTATATATTTTTTTATCTTATTACATTTTCATCTCAAGTATGACATGTTTGATTGCCAGTTGTCTGACTATTCTAATGAACACATGCTAAAACGCTTTATTTCTTGGGTCTTTCTTTTACTTGATAATCCTCTGTTATGTTTGAGATGGAAAAAAAAACCCTGTTTCTACACCTACCTACAGAAACTTCTGGATGCTGGTGATTCTGAGCAAAGAGCTTAGACCTTGACACATGAAACTCACCTGTACATTAGAGTAGAGTGAGTGAGGCAGCAGAACTTTGCTGAGGTTATTTAGACCACCTGAGTAGGTCAGACTTTTCTTTTATTCACTTATTGCTATCCATATTACTAATATATTTTGTAGATTTATATTATACTCTGTGTTATAATACTCATCATACTATTGTACTATCTTTATTTAATAGTAATCTTTATATTGTTATATGTTATTATATTTATTCTATTTTCATATTTAGCTTCTGTGTATGTAAACTACTGTGTTGCTATAAACTTATTAAAAAGTTTAATGCTTACAAATATCATTTAACTCTATCAGCTTCCCAAGGAAGTCCTGGTTCCGTACCACTGTTGCCTTATGTAGTTATGGTTTGGCCCTAGAAGCTTAAATAAGTATATAGCATCAACCTGAAGCTGTCAAATACAGCTTTTGGTGATATTACAGTTGTCTATAATTGTGTCTTGTTATTCTTTCTGTGAATCCCGTCCCGACCTGACTTCCCCAAGGTTCGGTCGTGGCCCAAGGTCAGGTCCTAGGTCTTAATGTCCTGTATATTCGAACCAGGTTTTTTCTAAGAGTAAGTTCACATGCCCACACCTTCGTTCCAACGTATGTAGCCTAAGCATCCAGCTTGTGAGTCATCTACACCTGATCTTGCTTAGTTTAAGCAAGTACAATAATTCCACAAAAAGGAAGTTTAAAACAGTACAATAATTCCACAAAAAGGAAGAATGCACTGGACCTACTGGACTACATTTCTCCAGTGCTCCTTTCATGTCTGCCATGTTCTGACTTCCTGATTTACTTTAGCTGGTTGGTTTCTGTGTCTTTACTTTAGTTAAATATTTTATTTGCAAAGTTCCATAGAAGAAATGGCTTGATTAGATTTTTGTCATACTAAAAACGTTGTCTAATGTCGCTCAGTTCAGTCGTTTTTTTTCCCATTTAACTGTGATTCACACTAATTCTGATCCACAGATCATTTCGAATCATGCTGCTGTTTTGGGTCACAGTTCTAAATTCTGTATAAGAAAGAATTAATAAAAGGGCCGGCGTCTCTAATTAAGTCTCCACTCACACTGGGTATTTCTCTGTTGAGGTGTTCTGTATTCTGTACACCTCAGAAGATACCAGTGCATCTTTTGTGGTAATGTCTCAGCTTTTTTCTTTACACATGAGCCCTTGGGATAATTAGCCTGAAATTGCAGTTGGTCTGGCCCTGTTTTCTTATTTAGAATTTTAAATCTGCTTGCCTTCCTCGAGCATATGCAGTATTCTGAATATATTAGAAATCCATAAGGTTGTTGTGTATCATACTTATAACATATGGTAGGATTGTGCGAGAGGTCTGTATATTTCTGAGATTCAGAAGTGTGAAAGAAGCAACTGTGAGGGTGTTATTCCTGTTTAGCACCAGACTTTGTGGTAAATATGATCTGGCTTCTGACATCGAAATTTGTTGTGCTAGGTGACTGCACTGAAGCCTTTATGTTTACATTTAAATACATTTACAATCTTACAACATTACAATCCAAGCAGTGGGTTAAGAACCCAACAGCTTGGCAGAGATGGGATTTGAACCTTGTGGTTCATAGTTCAGTATGCTATTCACACGGCTACCACAGTCCCCTCTAACTAGCTGCTAACTGTCTATACCTTGTCGACCGCTAAAGTGGGAAAGGGTTAAAAAACAGTGAATACAATTTAGTGATCCTGGCTGACCCACTTGGTCAAGGAGATGCTGGGATATACTTTGAAGAGCTTTCTGCTTCCTGTTATTAGAAGCGTACAACTTTCTTTTCTTTTTCACTCTAAAAACAATCTCCAGCATTAGCATGTTGGTGTTTGCTGATGAATTAGTTGGTATTCCAGGCACTTTCTGAGACGTTTAAAAACTCCGTCCTGTTTTTCCATTCCATTCTTTGGTGATTCTATTTATTTGTGTTCATTATTTTTACACATATTAATTTACCTTTAAGGCCAGATCAGACGCTGTGCCTCCAAGGGTATGAAGGTAGTGCGAACCCTGCATATTTTTGCACGTCCACTTACTCACTGAGTGTTATTTAAGCCTCGGAGGAAATAAGGAGAACACAACTGAATTAGAACCAGACTGAGCTACCGGGATGAAAAAAATGTTAAGTTATAGAGTGGATCCTCTTAAAGAAATCTGAACAATTTATTGGTCCCAGGATATAGCTGTAAAAAGGTTGCATACTTGAATTATGACTATGTGTGTGTGTGTGCTGGAGGAAGAATCAACACAGAGTGCTTCCAAATGTCACACTGGGTGGAGGTAAAGAGACTGAGGTTTTATAGATAAAGATATGCAGGATAATGCAGATAACAAAGAACACAGACAGGAAACTGAAAGCTAATGCTAATAGAAATGCTAATGAGAACGCTAATAGTAACAACCGTCCAAGCACAGAGCTACATTAGTGACGGATGTATGTTTATGTAAGGAACTTAACAAACTATGGCTAACAACTGAGCGAGAACCCTTCTTCCTTGGAGAAGCTCCAAGATCCACAGATCACCCCCAACACCCCAACGAGGATCAAAGACAACCAGCCAACAGCCCCCACTCCGACCCACCTTAGCCAGCACACAAACATACCCCAAAAGAATACCTTTTTAGGAAACCTTTTTAAATTGTTTTTTGCAAAAATGAACTAAAAATGTGTATCGTTTATAGCCTTAACCCAATTTGTAGCCTAAAATCAGACATAAGCTACGCTTTGATTTGACTTACTCCAAAGGTGACGTGGGTGTAACTGGTTAACTTGGCCACTTCACAGCTCGGAGATCCCTGGTTCAATCCAGATTTTGGACCGTGTGGAGTTTGGATGTTCTCCCTGACCTTGTGTGGGCTTATTTTGTGTACTTCATTTTCTTCCCACATGGCAAACACATGTATTAGGTTAACTGGTTGTTCTAAATTATCCCAGTATGCATGTGAACAATATAACCTTGATCCTGCCATGAACAGCCATTGATGCTGATGTGACATGAAACAAACATGCATGTTGCATATTATAAGTCCTAACTAGGTCTGATAAAGTGACCTCTCAGCATACAGTATATGCACAATTAAGGTGATGGGAATTACAGCCGCCTGTAAGA
>JAVSBV010179842.1:0-13301 GCA_033117975.1 Parotocinclus spilosoma | reverse complement strand
ATCCAGCATGTGCTAGTCACGAGCATGCCCAGAAAAGACCAGCATGCACTGGTCACAACCATCCAAGAACCAGCAAAGACCAGGATGTGGTGGTCACCACCATTCAAAAACCAGTAAAGACCAGGATGTGCTGGTCACCAGCACCCCCAGCAAAGACCAGCATCCCCAGCAAAAACATGTTAAAAACACAATGGTCACCACCAAGTCCAGCATCATGCTGGTCTTTTTTTCAGTAGGGTGCTTATTTCATCAACTACAGCCATCTAGTGGTTTTAACCTAGCTACTACTGTGAGAGTTATAAAAATAAAATAAACTATTCATTATAGATTTTTTTTTCATTATGATTTTATGACTTTCTAATTATTATTTACCTTAAGTAAGCTGTACACATTTCATCTGTTACTCATTTGATTGTTTTAGGCGCGAAGCTAAGACTTTTACTTTGAAAAGGTTTCATACAGGAAAAATATAAACGTAGCTAGCTAAACGTGTACAAGCTCAATGCCAGCTTTCGGATGTAAACAGCAATGGAATAACATGGAAGAGTTTGCAAGATTGTAAAATATTCTTCTGCAAGTGTTTGGCTGGTTGATTTATTCCCTTATGGAGACTGCCTTGAAAGGTCCTTTATGTGATATTTTAATTCTGATTATTATGTCATGATATAGCGCTGAGGGGCGAAACCGGTAACGTCTAACGCCTCAGAAGCAATCCGGACTGAAATGAAAACTCGCTATTAAGGATTTACCTTTTTTCTGTTAACAGCATTTAATCGAAAAGCTTTTGTCTTTTGTGATTAATTATTGTGTTGCTTAGTTTTTCTTCAGTTACAGACAGGGGACAGGGATGGGTTTAGAGTATGAAAATGTATTGTAGTTTTTCAGTGGTACATGCGTGTAACCTTATCACAAGCTAAACATAAAATCATTAAACAGTTCTACTATATGAAAAAAAAAAAAAATAACATCCACGTTACTTTCTGTAAAATAGATTGTTGAACGAAACTACGTGGAAATTATACGTAATTGCAAATAAGTGCAAATAAAACATAAATGCAGTCCTAGGCCTAAACTGTTACATGCTAGATTCTTTTGTAATTTATGGGAATTCAAAATTATTACTGAAAATGCAGTCATGTACTGTAACGTCCCTGTCTAGGGGGGAAAAGTGATAACGTTTATAAGAATGGTGTGATAGTCCTAATACTTTTGTTTGACCGAATCCATAAATGCAAAAACAACACAGAAGATCAGACAGAAGAAACCGAGACTCGCAGAGTGAATGTGAACCAGTTTATATAGTTATAGGTTAGAGAGAATATACAGATAGTGAAAGACGAGCAAAGCAGTACAACTTACAGTAGGACAGGCACATGTGCGCCTATGCTTGATTTGCACAGCGCTTTTACAGCTTGTTGTAAATAAGCAGCAGAACATTGTACACTCAAACATTAGTAACACAGTAACTGCGAACAGTCTCTGGTCCAAACGTGCCCAAACAAGCACACAACCAGTAAAATAGGTAGCTTGTACGAGTGAACTCTCGCCTCTGCATGTAAATCTGCAGCATTGATTGGCTGAGGCGGTGACTAGCTGTTTTTATGGCCTCAGTGTCCTGACTGCTAATCCTGCATTAAGTGTTTAAGTCACTCACAAAGTTCGTAGTGAATATAGTACTTAAAAGCACTGTACAACCTGTGTGGACTGGATAGTCTGCCTTTGTTTTTCTGGTTCAGTTGTGGAATATAGCATGTAGAGCAAATTAATTTTTTTTTAAATACACTTCCAACTTGGTTTATAGTCCAGTACTGTAAGAATATGTTTAATGATTGTGTTTTTCATAAGGTAAATATGAGGTCTTAGTGATGTTACTAACATTAAATGGTAAATCAGCTTTTGTTTTTTTTTTGCAGAAATTAACCTTATGTTTATATATAAGGTTATATGTTGTAATAATGTTATATATATATATATATATATATATAAAGCAGTTGTTCTACATTTGGTGAGAATGTTGTTTTGATGTTATAGGAAAATCCAAACGGAGGCATTTGGGTGCATCAGAGTGCAGCAGTTTGGCTGAAAGCGACACTGGAAGTCAGTCCATCACCCAGCCATTCACTATTAATTTCTCTAGTAATCAGACTCAAGGACTGCAGCTGAGAACCCCCACCAAGAAAAGAAAAAGAGGTACCACTGTGGATGTCTTGTAATGGTCATTTCGTTTTAAATGTAAGAACATATACACACCCCTTACAGCTAGTAATATTATTGCTTCTTGTACCAGACAATTATAACGTTTTACTACTAAAATTAGTACTTTAAACTACATTTTTCTAAATAATGAAAGGATTCTGTGTTACGAGGAAATACTTGTTCACATGAGATGGCACATTCAGCTTATAGCTTACACTATATGGACATAATGATTGGGACACACCTCTTAAACCTCTTGAATCCATGTGTTTTATTCAGTCCAATTGCCACAGGTGTATAATCAAGCACCTAGTCATGCAGTCTGCCCTTATAAACTTTAGTGAAAGAATGGGTCATCCTGAAGAGTTCTTTGAATTTAAGCCTGGTACAATAAGATGCCGCCATGACATGTTAATGTGTGAAATTTCTTCACTCATAAGTATTCCATGATTTACTTCCTAAGCATTTAGGAATCACAACAACTTACTTATGCATCAGCAGCCCCCGTAAATTTCAATCGGGGCATCAAGTGCTGGTGCACATAACGCATAAAAGTCAGCAATGCTCTTTTTTCTCAATAACCAATAATCTCTACCAGTAACACCAGCACCAAAACTGTTCCGCATTAGATTCATTTGTCGTTTGGAGTAGTTTAAAGCATGCCGCCACTGGAAAATGGGGCCGTGGAAATGTTCTGCTGAGTGATGAGTCATACTTCTCTATCTGGATAATAACTCTTGACTTGTTGTTGCTCATTAATGTCATTGGTGTCTGATGGAGTCAAAGTCAATGATCACTATAAGTTGGTAAAAGTAGGTAAACCATTGCTTCTTGGACTTTGCTTTAGGAGAACAAGACAAAAAAAGATTGATCTGACTTGCTGGGGAGGTTTAAACCCAGTAAGATTCCATACTGAGAGCCACTTTGCCTTCCAGAACAACTCGTTATGTTGCCACTGTTTTTTTTTAAAAAAGGAGAATCCATGCTAGTATGCTTTACATCATGAACCTGTTAGCAGTGAGAGTGGCTGAAATAACAAAGAGCACTAAGAGCATGTTTGGCCACACTATGTATAAAGACGTTTTAAGACTAATATTTACAAAATGAACGTTTCAGGGTGAATATTTGTTATTCCAAATGTGAATAAAACATAATTCTGCAGTTATGCTTTAAAAATGTAGCCATTATATTAATGATAATTAAATTCATGGAGTTTAAATATTTGATTACTTGAACTGGCTCTAATAAAAATGGTTTTAATTAACATAGCAACCTAACATCTTGACCACAACTTCTGGTTATGTTTCCAAAGTTCCTGATGGCAGACAGCAGAGAGGCATAACTGAATTTTTCCAATCTGCTGGAGTCCTCAGCAGCAGTCCACAAAAAGGCAAGAATAAACCCACAGTGCAGACAGAGGAAGCACAGAATGGATCCATCATCCCAAAATATGAGGATGAAGAGCAAAAAGTGTCAGTGGACTTTTTGGAGGGCATCGATGAAGAGATGTTTCTGGATGAAGAGTTTGAGATGAGTTTCTGTTCAATAAAAAGCGAGCAGGAGGAGCAAGAGGGAGGTGCAGCAGGTTGCAGCACTTGGCGGTCTCTTTTGTCACCTTCTACCATTCACATGGGACCCTCTCACATCACTGTAAAGAAAGAAGAAGAAGATGAATACGATGTTGAAAGCCTTCCTGATGCTCATTATGGCTTGCTAGGATTGGAACAACAGCTGCAGGAGCCCCGAGGTCAGATTCTGGACCTACCTGAAGAGGTACTGAGAGCAATTTTTGCTCATCTCCCAGCAGAAGATCTCTACCGCCATGTTAGTCTGGTATGCCAGCACTGGAGAGACATTGTCATGGATTCACAGGTGTGTCATCTCTACCTACAAGCTAAATTCAAACTGGCCTTTTCTGTGTTTATTAGTTAAGACTTAAGATTCTGGTTTTGTTTTTTCCATGATATAGTTTCTACCCTGGAAAAAATTGTACTACAGATACGAGAAACAGGAAGGCGGGGCAGTGAGAGAGGTGAAGGCCCTCCTAGAAGAAAATAAAATTATTAAAAGTAATGACCTTTGTGTGCTGAACATGCTGAGGTAAAACATTGCTTTTGGATTATTTTTAATTTTTTCTGATGAATTATAAGATTTACCACTTTCACACTTTGCAGCACCATGCAGTTGGCTACCCCTAGTTGGCAATTGGTACATCCTACAAACAGTGATGTTCCAGATTATGTTTTGTTTATATTTTTTTATGTTGGTTTTTGAATTTGGATTTTGTTTTGTCAACCAAATCGATTCCATGTCGTTTACTCTTTGATTGTTTATTTGTTCAGTGCATTTTTTATAGTGCATTAATACAATATAGTGTGTAAATATCAACTAAGGGCTGGAAAACTAGGGCTGGAACCTTTTTTGTTTGTATTGAATGTATTGAATGATTGTATGATGTCTGCAAAAGTAGATTGAGTCCACTGGTAATCCGTCATCTCTTCTCTCCAGACACTGATCTTCATCAGTGTAGTATTGCTGCATCCTTAGACTGAAATCCTCTTGTTATAGGTACATGTCGCAGTTTAAACACAGCAGCCGTGTGAAGGTGTCTGATGTTTTGCTGTGTGTGAAAGGCCATCGGCTCTACTCCCAGGCTGAGGCCTGCATTAAGCATCGGCTACCTGACATTGAGACAGTTGATGAGGTATGAGTTTTTTTCTACGTTTTATTTTATAGTAGAACAGAAGGGTAATTCTCATGCATAAATGTGTCAAGTTAGAAAGACAAGAAGAACAGAAAAATAATTTACAAGAGAATTTACAGAGTCTTCAGACCCTTTCACTATTTTCCAAGTTTATGTTGAGGCCTTGTACTAAAATATTATAAATAATGACATTTTAACAAATCAATCTGCACTTAGTACCCCATAATGGAATACATTTTAGAAAATGTATGTAAAAAAAAAACAACAACACAATTTCTCATTGACATAAATATACAGACACTTTGCTATAAAACTTTACATTTGGTTTTCTGGAGTTCACCTGTTATTTCATTTTATTTGACATGATTTGGAAAGACACAGACCTGTCTATAGAAGGTCTCATAGCACTTAATATACAGTATCATAATAAAAAATTCAATATTTCACACAATTGTTAGTATTGTGTGCAGAAATGGGGTGGGGGTTATTTGCGGATAACATCGCATCTTAACAAATAGTGAAAATCTCTGAAGACCTGTGAATGCATTTTGTTTACCGTCGTACATAACTAGTGTTGCATGGATATAAGAATTAGCTGAAACCAAAACTTGAATAATGTTGATCTGCAAACCTGCTGGTGCAGGAGGTTGAGAGATACCAACTAGATATTGTTAGGCTCAACTCCACATAGAATTCCAAGAACTGACTCCATCATTTTACTGGGTTACTTCAGTGCTCATCTTGGCAATACCTGTTAAACCTGGAGAGAGGTGATGTGATGTGAACCCCAGTCCATAACGAGCACAATGAACATAAGATCAGCCATAAGTGTACCTGGTACCAGAGCACACTTTGTGGTCATGTCTTCTGACCTGAGGCCATATGTTCTGGAGTGAGGGGCTGAACTGTCAACTTATCACCATCTGATGGTGAGTTGGATCAATGCTGTGGGAAACTGCCGGACAGACCTGATAGGCCCAAACATGTAGTGTGAGGCTTTGCTGGGAAAGGCTGGCAGAGGACTTGCAGATTGATTTCAACTGCCATCTTCGAAAGGACTTCTCACATGTTCTGGAGGAGGCAAGGGACATGAGGTCTAAATGAACTCTGTTCAAGACCTCAGTTGTGGAAGCGGCCGCTATTAGCCGTGGTCAAAAGCTTGAATGGTGAAACTCTGATCTCGACTGCAATTATTGTCAGGCATCGGAAGGATCTTTGAGGACTTTGAGGGTCTCCTAATGGACATGCGTTCAGAGGTCAGAGGTAGAGTCACTGGCTGAAGTCACTGAGGTAGTTGGAAAGCTTTGCATTTGAGTTGACCTTGGCTGACAAACCTCTTCAATATCTCATAGATATCAGATCTAGTGGATCAGCATCTATGGATTGGCAAACTGAGGGTTAGGGTTCCCATTACAAAAAAGGGGGACTGGAGAGTGTGTCGTCCGTCTAGCTAAAAAAAACAGTTAATGTCTTGTATGTGATGTTTATATAAACAAACATTATACCATACAGCTTGGGCATAATGTTGTTTTATTAGACGTGATTTCAAATAATTAGTTGAAACCCTTTATGCACTATAGAACCCAAATCCCTGGTCGGCCATGGCCTTGATGCTGATCCTTGCAGATGGGGTAAAGGATGTTCTGGATATAGTGGCTCGTTTACGGACCTCTGGCTGTTTACTGTCTCCAGACGGGATATATGACTTCATGTGGGCGGTGGCCACACTGCTCTTAGCCATGCAGGATGCTAACATTGACATCAGTAACAGGTGAGTATGTCAATAGCTTGATGAGAAATGTACACAGGTTAGTTTGGTAGAGAAGCTACTTACTACAGTAAAAACTATCCTGAAAAATCTAACTGTTCTAGCCCTGACAAATAACCTTGAATAAACTAGACTATGTCATGGTGTATTTCATCTTGACAGCATACAGTAATTGCAGTGGCAATAATCAAAAAAGTCTCTAAACTAGCATCAAATGTGTTTTTTTTCCTGAACATATGTTTGATGTCAAATGTAAGACTGACCCTCTGACCTGTGATATTTTGTTCTTCCTTCTCATCTGTCTCTAAGGTGGCACTACAATGTTTACTATGTGCTGCGTTTGATGGAAAATACACCACCACCTCTGAGTCATGGGATGGACAGGTAGGTAATATGTGACATTAATAAAGGAATACATTAATATAAAATGTGGTTTTATTCTATTCCTAATGTATTCATGCTCAGACAGATGCAATTGCAAGTCACTAATGAACAGCAGCAGATTCTCAATCATGACATCCAGAGAGAACATGTTGTCAAAATCATGGCCTTTGCTGGTAAGACAAATTACATTTAAAGTTCATTTTGTTAGGTTGTTTTTGAGCGCTGCAAACTAAAATGTACACATGTCATACAGTGGAGGAAATAATTATTTGATCCCTTGTTGGTTTTGTGAGTTTGCCCACTTACCCTTAGAATAATATACTTTTCATATATTTGTATGTTTATTTTAACAGTGATAAAGAGAGAGAATATCTAAATAAAATCCAGAGAATTACATTTTATAAGTGATATACATTTATTTGAATTTTACAGAGAGAAATAAGTATTTGATCCTCTACCAAACATTAAGATTCTGGCTCCTACAGATCAGTTAGATGCTACCAATCAACTCGTTATCTGCATTAAAGACAGCTGTCTTAACTTATCACCTTTATAAAAGAAACCTTTCCACAGACTCAATCAGTCAGACTCTAACCTCTCCAACAAGGGCAAGACCAAAGAGCATTCTAAGGATGTCAGGCACAAGATTATAGACCTGCACAAGGCTGGAATGCGATATAAAACCATAAGTACGATGCTGGGTGAAAAGGAGACTGTTGGTGCCATTTTAAAGAAAATGGAAGAGTTACAGAAGGTCTGTCAATCGACCTTGATCTGGGGCTCCATGCAAAATCTCACCTAGTGGGGTAGGCACATGTGCAGGCCACTCTAAATTTGCCACTGAACACCTGGATGATTCTGAGAGTGATTGAAAAAAGGTGCTGTGGTCAGATGAGACAAGAATTTAGATATTTGGCAGTAACTGAACTCACTGTGTTTGGAGGAAGAGAAATCCTGACTATGACCCAAAGAACACCATCCCTACTATCAAGCATGGAGGTGGAAACATTATGTTTTGGGGGTGTTTCTCTGCTAATGTCACAGGACTACTTCACCGCATAAATAGGAGAATGGATGGAGCCATGTACCGTAAAATCCTGAGTGACAATTTCCTTCCCTCTGCCAGGACCTTAAAAATGGGTCGTGGCTGGGTCTTCCAGCACGGCAATGACCCCAAAACATACAGCCATGGAGTGGTTTAAAAAAAAGCACATTAAGGTCATGGAATGGCCTAGCCAGTCTCCAGACCTTAATCCCATAAAAAACTTATGGATGGAGTTTAAGGTCCGAGTTGCCAAGTGACAACCTCAAAATCTTAATGATTTAGAGACCAAAATTCATCCTGACATGCGCAAACCTCATCATAAACTACAAAAAAACCTCTGACTGCTGTGCTTGCCAACAAGGGTTTTGCCACCAAGTATTAAGTCTTGTTTGCTAGAGGGATCAAATACTTATTTCTCTATGCAAATAAGTTTATATATTTTATACAATGTTATTATCTGATATTCTATTTCTTTCTATAAAAATAAACCTACTAAAGTTATAGACTTTTCATATTTTTCTAAGTGGGCAAACTTAAAAAAAATTATTATTTCCTTCACTGTAACTACACACATTGCTGTTCTCTGTACATCCCAGACAGAACAGAAGACAGAATTTACATTCCAATAATGGGTTGGAGTATATAATTTGCCCTCTCTTTGCTGCTGAAAGATAGACATAAGGGCTTGGTTTAGGGCAAGCCAGCCAAGTTCTCCATTAAAGTTGTCAAATCACTTCTTTGTTTTAGGAGAGCAGGAAAAAATAAAAAAAAATTCTAACTCTTTTGATGCCTTTTGAAATGTTATTTCCATTGGACCTATAATTTGAATTTGTCACCCCATAATTCCCATGAAACAGATATTCATTATAATCTTTGTAAACTTTAACTTATCTTAGCCTTTTTAACCCTGTTCCCCTAGAAAAAAAAAGTGATTTCTTTGCTGCTGCAATTCCAAAAAGACCATTGTTGATTAAACTTCTTCAGACTGAAGAGGCTTGGCATCCTGACGAGGCTTCCAGATGCTGCTATTGCTCAAGTGTAATGGAGTTTGAACTTAACCCTTGCCACTGTAGCCTTCACAAGATATTTTATCTGATTTTTTAAAAATAAAATCATACAACTTCCCTTTATTTTCTTATAGATTCTATATTTGTATTGTAAAGTAATAGAAAAATAATAATATATGGTTATGCTACTATTGCCAAAACAGTGGTAATGGTGGAATTAGACTTTAGTACCGGCTTTTGGCCCACGTCATCATGCACAGTATTCACGTTTGGTTTTATTCCCGCTAATGTTTGTGCTGTGATAAACAAAATTTAAAACTTGCACTTACATCTGCCTCCACCTTGTTGTGCCCTGACCAAACATGACAGAAGACCTGACATTAAAAATGCATGTAGCGAGAGAAAGTTTCATCGTTTGCAGTATATGGTCTGACTGGTCAGATAACGAGATATATCTGAAACAAGCCTTTAATAAGAGTACCACCTACTTCTCTCTCTGGCTTCATCTTGGCATGAACTTTTTCTCCCAGTCAGAAGAATCTGAGCACACTCAAGACAAAGGAGCGCAGTAGGAGCTGAGAATAAATGGAACAAGGAAAGAGAAAATGGTCAGAGGGGAACTATGCATGACGATGTGGGCAAAAAGCAACAACAAAAAGTTTTTAATGTCTTGATTGATTATTGGTTTTGTATACGTAGTGTACATGCACAAGGATTTGGGAAAATACAATATATATATTTCGTTTCTGGTTAATCGGACCACATCGGGACGCAATCATTTTGGTCCTAATAACCGGCTGGGATGAGCTATGTAACATATTAAATGTTTATTAAAACTTTTTTGTGCGATTTACACGATTTACACATAGCGAACGTACAAACAAGAACTTTTTTTGATAATTAAAAAATCAATTTGCAAACAAGTTTTTCAAAACGAACTACAACACAGTGTATAGGTACTCAGCATGTGAAGCATAATACTGTAAAAAGTTAAGTTAATAAGTTCTTACTAAATTCCAGTCAACATTTGAAAAACTTATCCAGTGTGATCTGACGCACTTTAGCTGTGGCTAAGTGGCGATTTGTGGCTTGTTTTTGTAGTAAATGGAAATGTTAGGCAAAGACCTGTAGGTGGCAGTAGAGGGCTGGGCGAGAAAAATCAGGATTTTCAGGTAATTATGCCAGAAGAGTTAATTTATTATTATTTATTATTACATACTGTACACGTTCTTTGGTCCAATTAAGAGGAATTTTGGTCCAAATAAGCAAATAAAATTACACGTATATAATAGGATGTGTTTCAGCACTTTAGGGCTGGCCCCATTAAC
The DNA here is from genome assembly GCA_033117975.1 of Parotocinclus spilosoma. NCBI lineage: Eukaryota > Metazoa > Chordata > Actinopteri > Siluriformes > Loricariidae > Parotocinclus > Parotocinclus spilosoma. The sequence goes on along the minus strand of JAVSBV010179842.1, from coordinate 2,869 downwards.
CGTTGCTCCTATTAACCGGAATCTACTGTAGTTCTAGTTTAGAGAGAATACACAGGTAGTAAGGGAACAAACAAAGGAGTACTACTTACAATAGGACTGGCACATACATTCACAAATGCCATTTAAAGCTTGTTACAAATAAGTACCGGAAAGTCATACATAGACAAATAGTGGTTAAGGTATTGTACTGTGGATCAAAAAGTGCAGAGCCCACCTCCGCCAAGTTTCTACTGTCAGGTTCTTGATAAAGACCATTTCTTAGACTAAAAGGGTGAATAGGGGGGTCTGCTTAATTAACAAATTTAAATGTAAACATTAAGTTGACATTTAGTGATTTTGTTCTAATCCAGATCTTACAGAAAAATGCCAGAATGCAATACTAATTATGCTGCCTGAAAAGCTATGACAAGAGTTTTAAATGTATTTCTGGCTGCAGCAGGAAGACAGTAGAGTGATCTCTGGGAAGGAGTGACATGACAAAACTTATGAGGTTGTGAACCAGATGGGCTGCAGCAGCCTGGGCTGTAATGGTGCAATGGAACATGAAGTCAGGCTAGAAAGCAAAACATTCCAAAGCTGGAAATGATGAGAGCTTGGATGAGAATCTGAGCAGCTTCTCTAGTCAGAAAAGGGCGTGCTCTATTCTCCTGATGTTATGGAGAAATCAACAATGTTTTGTTGATACCAAAGGTTAGAGGAGAGTGGCAAGGCTGGATTCAGTTGATAGAAAGAGAAAGAGAAAGAAAAAGAGAAAACAACAGGACACAAATAGGACATCGATAAGTACCTGTTCGATCTGGAAGACTGCTCATGAGCAGGTTTCCCACTGACTCGTAATAGTGGATTGATTTACTTTAATTGCATGCTGGATTTGTGTTGGACTGTATGAGTTTGTGTTTGTAATGACCGGGTTGTAACAGAGTCTACAAGTAGGGGTAGCACTGCTGAAATGGTGGTGCCAGTGTATCAGTGCTGAATGTCCAATACATGCTGTCAAAATTATCCATTCAGAAGATCACATTTTAGCATAATGAAAGATCCAATCCAATCCAAATAATTTGATATCTGACAAAAAATACACATTTGTAACAGAATCAGCTGATCTCAGTTTCCAGTTTTCTGCAATCCACACCATACTAAAGTATCTAAAACACTGCCTGGAGTCACAGACTCCAATAACACAAAGTCTTGACAACATGCTCCAGAACAGTGTGCTGCATGGGAAAATAATACCTTCTTGTACAGCTGTAAAGGAGCCAAGATAATTGAAATTCTTGTCAGCATAACTTGAAGCTCTCAAGGCTATGCTACCCTCAAGTGGCCCACATAGGCGGAGCACGTGTAGCAAGGGGGTTTTTTACCCCGTTATGATACCTTTCAACGTAGACTACTTCTAGTCTAAACAAATTCCGATCATCACTGTCAAATTAAATTTGTTTATCAATAATATTTTCATTTCCCTACAAAGTCAAATGCAAAAAACCTCTATAATTAAGATCTAAAACTTTATTAAGTTAGAGTGCTATTGTGTATTAAATGCATATTCTATCACTTGCTTTCACATTAAGTGGGTCTGCATGCATATAACTGACGCCATATTGTATTTAATTCATTAATCCATAATCATTTACATATTTTCTCCATTTCAGACCATTCTCTGTAAATCCAGCTGTAAATGCTAGCCATACCTATGTGCTATGACACACTATAAGACAGTTATCATTAGACTACTAGTAGCATGATGGTGATTAGTGAACAAATTGCATGTCATATATATCGTTACGACGTAGGGCACACATACACATGACAAACAGACAGCTACAGCTACACAGCTACATCTGAATGGCCTATATGACAGGCAACTTTGTTGAAACAAGCATACTGCTACTCATGATGCGCCCTCTTTCAAAGTTTGTCAACTGGGTAAAATGTCTGAGCGCGTCATAGAGGCATAGCAGTCTAGCTGTGAACGATCAGTCACACCAAGAAGTACACTACCCAAAACTAGCTGTAATCATGTATAAATATGCATATCAACAGGGTAAGTCAAAAGTCACAGGACAAGTTGCATCCTGCATTGTGGACGTTTTATAAAGGTTTCTTCTTGGCCAGCAGTCTTCGGACAAGCACTACATGGCTTATCATCCATAGACCCTGTTTCTCAGAATTTGGCTATGAGGGATGCAACAGTGCTGTGTGAAATTTGTGGTCTTTCTGAGCAGCTATGAAACAGCAGTGTGTTCCCCGGACATCAAGATCATCAATTCCATCTTCAGCTACCAGTGACAAAAGTTAATAATTCCTTTTGAACCACAACTGAACCACGATCAGTTATTTAGACAATTATGGTCTTCTTTCTACATGACCGCCTTCCCATTGGAAAAACTTGTCCTTGAACCAATATGGCAGCTTTCAAGATGGCGGCCATGTTCTGAACATAGACTAAACTGTGTCATTTTCCTTTTTGTTTCTGAAAAACAGGGTGTCCTGTGGCTTTTTACTCTCCCTGTATATAAACATTATTATTTTTACCATTAATTAATAAGTTAAGCATTGTGGATACAGTAAAAGTCACATTCCTACTGGAGATTGCATTGATGTGTTTCAATGGCCTAGAATGATTTTAAAATGTCAGATTAATTTTCATTTTTACTATACACATGGCTGTGTAAAATAGTTGGATTGTATTTTTAAATAACAAATTGGAATTTGGGCCATGGAAATTCTCTGATTAGCTCTGTTGCTAAGATTGTTAACTCTAGACTGGTCTGATAACACTGGTTAACAGCCACAATGTTTCGGGCATCAAACCAGTTGTTCTTAACTAATTTTGGGGTGCTGAGATTGAAATTGATGCTAAAATTTTAAA
>JAVSBV010179833.1:0-13301 GCA_033117975.1 Parotocinclus spilosoma | reverse complement strand
ACAATTTGGAATAAGGCTGTAACGTAACAAAATGTGGAAAAAGTAAAGCGCTGCGAATACTTTCCGGATGCACTGTACAATGTATTTGAACACGGACATGCTTGATGAGTTAATAATTTGATCAGTTAATAATTAAAAACTGACAACATACTCAAATCTAGAGGTGCACAGATTGCAATCTTCCTGGCTGATTCTAATGAACAATTATTTAACATGAAAGCACCCATTTCAGATTTTGGCAATGACAATGGCAGGGACTGTAGTGGTCCAATGGTTAAGGTACGGGACTCTGGACCAGAAGGTCCAGGGTTCAAGTTCCAGGTCTGCCAAGCTACCTTAGTTGGATCCCTGAGCAAAGCCCTTAACCCACAACTGCTTGGATTGTGAGACGCTCTGGATAAGAGTGTCTGCTAAATGACATAAATGTAAATTAGAAATTACAACACACGGATACATAAACAAAAAAGGTTTGTTCATTTTTGTTAGTTTTGCCAAATTCAGTTTTAAAAGTCTTTGTAAATGTGTTGTTTTGAACATTTTTTGTGTCCAAAATAGATGAATTGTCCCTCATTAGTAATGTGCTATATAGGGAGAGAGTTCAGTAAACTAAGTAATACTCAAAACAACTGAAATCAAATGCTTCCTCGTCCTAATGTGACATATTAGAATCGGCCACATTACCAAACAAGTCATGATTAAAACGTGTGCTCACATGAACTAAATTCTGAATTGAAGTCATTAAAAGCATTGTTTTGCTGATGTGTGGCTGGGTTTGTGCCTCTGTCTTGCACTGCAAAAGTGTAGATGTGACCAGCCCAAATTCAATTATATGAGTCTGACTTTTCTCAAACAGCACCAGGATCGATCAGTGCTCTACTTTTTAATCTAAACCTGTTGCAACAAGTCCAAGATTATGCTTAATTAAACTTATGCAACCTACGCGTTGGAATTTGGCAGATGATGTATGTACACAGAACCAGGAGTACATTAAATGAAACAATTACAAACTTGCTGCAAGTGGTAAATCAAAAGCAAAGGAACACTAACACCTTTAAGCTTTCTAGAATGTAACTATAAGTTAGAATTTTGTTTCTTTTTTAATAAACTCGAGGTCTCTGTAAAAAGTTTTTGTCCAAATAAATGCCCATGCAATCACAGAGCCACTGGAGTGACCTTTTATTCAGTCCTGAGTAAAAGAAGGGTTAAAACCACTCTACACACACACACACACACACACACACACACACACACTTGCACAGATGAAGCGTAAAGGCGAAAGGAGTGCAGGCTTACTATTACTATTCAATGTGGCCTCAATCCCAATTCCTCATATCTCCTCCATCTACACCAACCCTTAAATATGTAGCGTTATTAAGCCTGCTGCGGCTGGATATGTCACTTCTATTTATTTGTTTCAAATGGACATTTCAGAGACTTTCATCTCTGAGGAACCACACTGAATTCCATCTTACTCCGCCGCTTTTGAGTGCAGCGCCTCGGAAAGCGAGAGAGTAAACAAAAGAAAAAGCATTCCATTAAGCTGCCAGACATGACCAGGTGTGCGAGGGGGTCTTGAAGGGAAGTGAAGCACTTAGGTTTGAGGGTAGGAAGGAAAAAAAGTGTTTCAGTTCCCTGCTTAGCCTTTTAGCATGGGCATCTGGATTGTTAAACACAGGTTAATCATGTGGGCAACTTATATAAGACACCAATCTAATATAAAATAAGGGCATTTATTTAAGCTGGTCAGGTGGTTCTCAGTGTGATTGCAATGGTATTTACATGTTGAAGGATACATAATGTTTACTAAACATACAGTATCTTACAAAAGTGACTCACATCTTTGCAACACTTTAATTATATCTTTTAATGGGACAACAGAAGATATGACCCTTTAATACAATATTGAGTAATCAGTCTACAGCTTGCATTACTGTATAAATGTGTTGTGCCCTCAAAATAACTCAAAAAACTATTAATGTCTAAACCGCAAGCAACAAAAGTGAGTACACCCAAATGGATACACTGTGCTCAAAGTGTATATATTTTGTGCGGCCACCTTGCCTTAACTCTATTGGGCATGGAGTTCCCTAGAACCTCACAAGATCCAGTACCTTAACCTCTAGGCTACCACAGTCCCATAATGATGCCATCCCAGAGCTGTGAAACTGTCCAGAAGCTTTACTTCTGCACTTCCAGAGTTTCACATTTGGCATTCCATCAATTAATGATCAATTAAATCAATTTAAAAAAGGCATCTAAGAATTAGAATTTCTCTTTCACCCCCTAATCTGAACTATACTGTCCTAATCTTGATCTCTGAAGCTGCATTTGTGGATATCATAAATCTTGATTAAAGTAGGACAGGATGGTCTGCATGTGACACATTACTAGTGGTGAAGCTTAAAACAGCAAGCCATGTTCTGACGGCACAACTGTAATAAAATAAACTCTGCTGAGATGTGCAACAATGAAGCAAGTCTTTACAAAACTATATGCCCAAGTTAGTTACCAGGTCACCGAGCTGCCATGTATCAAGCAATCTGTCATAACATGGGCAAGTTTATCAAGCACTCATGTCAAAACACTTCAACGGAATGTACAGCAATTACAGTAAAATGACTCGGTAAACTCACGACTGACTGAGCTGTGTGAAGATAAATTCCAACAGCCAGACTAGCAGGGACGGTCAGACGTCCGTTATATTTGCTTTGTCCGTTATATTAACTTGTCTGAAGCAAGACTAAATTGATCAAGTAACGCCCTGTTATATCAATATACAAACCATAAATAAAGTCATTTATTTATGAAAGCCATACATTTACAATATTACATCAAATATAAATACTTGCTGACAGCATAAAGGATTATCCCTAACGTTAGACCTCAGGAAGCCTTCCATAAGGTGTGATCCAAGCCAGACATTCTGTGATGACCATAGGGTGTTTTAATTATGTGGAAATGGGTAAGCTGGTTGAGATGACGTAAATGTGAACCACAATGCCTACCTTGAGATGCTGGAAATTCGGGTTTTGCCTTCTGTGCATTACCTTATAGAGGAACCAAACATTTCTATCCCTGTATTTCAGGATGCTATTAAGAATATTTTCTTTACAGGAAACGCAAGCTTATTATTCAGGTATGAGAAATGTCTAATAAAGGTGCAGTAAGGAATAGCAGTGCAATGCCAAACGTACAGAAGAACCATGAGGGATAACATTCCACCAACAAAAATAATTGGATACTAGATTATCTCCAAGACAGCCTTTAATTATGTTATGTTCATGTTTGTAATTGTGTCTTTTACTCTAAAATATAAAGTACAAAAAATAAAATGCTTTAAAATAAGGACGTTTTGACCTAAAAGTAGTGTGTTACATGAATGCCGATGATACATTAAAAATTATAACCAATCCAATAGATTGGTAAAAAATATTTATTATTATTCCAACTCTTTGTTTTCCTACATTTTCTGTCCCTACATTCTACCTTTTTCCATCACCTTTCTTTGATGAACACGACCATGAATAAAACACATTCACTGGCCTTTGTTTTCCCAAAGACAGATGAAAAAAACCCTCTGATAAGGAAAGTAATTTTCACTGACTGCAAATTGTTGCATAAAAATCTGAGCGAAAACCCCAAACCGAGTATATTAAACAAATATAAAGAACACTGAAAAAACACAAGGCCACTGTTTATTTTCAAAAAATGAGACTGGAAGCTTTTAACAGTATGGCTCTGCATACTGAGAAGCAATATAAGCCTGACGGACAAACAAACGCCCAGATAAAGCATTTTTGCCTGGATCCTAAAATGGTCAGTTACTGTTGTGTGTCAATCTCAGCCAGTAAAGAGATTATCCCAGTCAAGTAAGCTGCAATTCATGTTGATTGCTTTTGCAATAAAGCTTTACAAAAGAAAAAATGCAGAGCTAAGCCCAACAGGAAGACAAAATTGACCAGTGCTCTACTAAACAGTGAGAACGATGTGAGAAAAAGGTTAGTTGCTATGAAACAGCTAAAAAAAAAATGGCATGACAATGGTAACGACATCACTCTTGATTTTCTCTATTTGCTTTCATAATCCATACTGTGGTAAAACCAAGTCCAAGTCAAAGGATGGAATGTACATCTTGCTTACAGTGATTGAAGTGGTCGAAGGTGTTTTCCGCCTGGTTCTGTTGATATCAGGGGTAAGGACTACAGTGAAACTGGTTAGAAACATTAATCATAGGTGGAGACAGGAGTAAAGACAGCACTGGGAACTTGTCTGACTCGCTTGCATGACTAGGTGCTGCTATATATCTTAAGTATTCAGGTATAATAAAGCACTGAACTTCCTTTCCACGAGAATTGTACTCTGCTGGACAAGCTGTTTCCAAGGGTTGCTTTGGGTCGTGTGTAATATTTACTACCTGTGCCAACATCTTACCCTGTTCCCTGTGGTCCCACTGGATATTTCTCTCTGAAACAAGTTCATTTCTCAGACAGATAGAACCAAACAGAAGTTTATCTAGAAGTAACAAATGCCAGCCAGGTTAGATTTTACACAGTGCTGACAAGACAGCTGAACCTTTTTGTCTGTTCTATCACATAGCTGGACTACCTGACCATGAGGATTTAGTTCTGGACCAATGCTCAATCCTTCTATTTACCTCATCTCGGTTCTAAACTGTCCAAACTTCCATAACTATGTGATGAAATTGCCAAGTGTTTGAGCGGTTGTGCAGACAAGCGAAGCTAGGATATATTCAGGGCTTCAGTTATAACTGAAATAAACAGAAAAAATGAACAATGCACTTTCTAGATTTATAGCCAGGCTGTGCAATTGGCCTTAAAACATCTTATCACCATTGGTCAAGCCATCATTTAACATGGGTTGATGGGAGATTGCTTTATAGGGAGGAGTTTGTTACAGGACGTCCTTAAATCAACCTTGATTTCAAAATACCAAAAATAAGACAGAACATAAATGACATCCCGGTCAAGAAATACACATTTATAGAGCTTATTAGGCTTAGGCTTATTGGCCAATCACTAGCCAAACTAAACAAAGTTCCCTTAAAATATATTTATAGTTAGGCTTATGCAATACGACGATTTGATCAATCCTTTACAATCGGACCCTGCCACAATATTTAGGTGCTCTGTTTATATTGTACTCTCAATTGTGCATAACTTGTGTTTGCTATTGTAAATAATACATGAATGAAATTTCCTTTTTTTTTCTTATTAAGTAAGTCTTGCATTTGTGTTATGTCTTTTACTGTCAATTGTGTAAATTTGTGGGAAGAACTGTCACGCCTTAAAACATCCAATCACCATTGGCCAAGCCATCATATAAAAGAGGAGTTTGTTACAGGACGTCCTCAAATTAACCTTTCTTGTTTAGTTTCGTAATACCAAAAATGAGACAGAACATCAATAACACCCCGGTCAAGAATTACATTAACACATTTATAAATTTTTTACTATGGATTTACCAACACTGACAGTTCAAATCATTTAAATTTTTTGTATATAGCGCTTTTTACAACGTAGCATTTTCTCAAAGCAGCTTCCCAATATTACACTGCCTTAAAAGACCAATCCCAAGTTAAGCAAGCCTAGGGCGACAGTGGCAAGGGAAAACTCCCTAAAATGGTAGGAAGAAACCTTGGGAGGACCAAGACTCAACAGGGGACTCTTCCTCCATGGGTGACCTAGATGTTAACTAAATAAATACCAAAAGTATATAAAATTATAGCAAAATTAGGTTAATAAATAAATAACAGACTAAAAATAAAATTCAAATTAGTAATAGGAAATAGGAAAATTAGAAAATAAACTAAATTATAAAACAAAATAGATTATAAAATGAGTCCTTAGTGGGAGGTCCTTGGAGGCACATCAGGCGTGTAGAGGACCTAGACACGAGTACTGTGCAAAGCCACTTGTGCCCTACATGTGTTTATATCTTTCTCTCACACTATTTTAAAAAGATTTTAAATAAATACTTTCTTGCTTTTTTTGTGTCCTTTTAACATTCACTCCACATCTCTGTCTGTCTCCCTCTCCCAGTCTGGCAAAGCAGGGCTTTTCTTTCAGCAGTAATGTTCGTGGTGTTGTGATTAATTAAACTAGGTTGGCTCTGTATTAAAGAGATGTTCCACTAACCCCCGGTTTGTTTTCCCAGGGAGAGGCCGCGCTCACCGCTGCGGCATACTAAACAGCACCCTTCTTTCTGGTAACAGGAGCGGCGCGGTATCAAATGAAAACAGGGCAGTAACTGTAACCACAGTCCAGCCTGACAGGCCAGGATCTGACGCTGCGTTATTTGGATACGCACCCATGCAGATTTCTAGCAGAGTTTGAATGACTGTTACGAATACTAAATAACGAGGCGCGAGTGCACCGTGCAAACCTGAAAAGCTCAGAGCAACACCTTGTGAGAAGCATTAGGCTTTAAAGAGCATTAATGGTATTGGTAATACTATCACAGAGGAAGTACCCTCTAAAAGGATTTGTCGTAGATATATATGGGGGGGGGGGTCTGAGGGTTAAAGATAATGAGAGGAGATTCTGTTTCTCAGATCTGGGATAAGAGCGTCCTAGATTATTTTAAGATGCTCACCCCTGCATTTCTTTCATACCCTGAGTGCTCCTGCTCTCCCCTGTGCTCACCCTCACGGTCTTATGTTGTGGCTACTGGAATTTCACATGAAGGATCTTGACATGACTGTGAAACCTGATCTGGAATCAAAATGCAAAAAGAAATGTATATTGTACCAATAAAAAAAGAACAGAGCACAGAGTCCACCATCATGTTCATTGTTATATTTTATTTCAGCTTTTAATAATCTGTTTCTATGGTGTTTTGGGGTCAAATCACAGGACTGAATGACTAGTAAAACAATCAAATCAAACAAAATTAGATTTAGGTTTAGGTTTCAACATTAGAGTGTGGGATAATGGGTAATGTGAAATGGTCAAGTGTCTGGGAATTTGGGTTGTTGGTGAGGGGTGGGGTAGTTTTATTGTTTATAGAGTAGGAATGAGAGTTAGGGGTAGAATTTGGGTTGTTGGTGAGGGGTGGGGTAGTTTTATTGTTTATAGATTAGGAATGGGAGTTATGGGTAGAATTTGGGTTGTTGGTGAGGGGTGTGGTAGTTTTATGCTTTATAGATTAGGAATGGGAGTTAGAGGTAGAATTTGGGTTGTTGGTGAGGGGTGGGGTAGTTTTATGGTATATATATTATGAATGGGAGTTATGGGTAGAATTAAGTTTGTTGGTCAGGGGTGAAAGTAGTTGAATGATTTTAGATTGAGGTTAGTATTAGGGTTTAGAGTGTTATATGGGTTAGTGTTTACAGGTTAGCTTTGGGTTAAATGTTTATAGGTTAGGGCCAGAGTTGGGGATTAGGGTTAGTATTGGGATGTTGGGAGTTTGGAACAGGGGGTTAGACATAAAAGAAACTACTCAGGCAGTAAAGGCAAATATACACAGATGGAGACAAATAGGAGAGATTATGGTGAGATGCAATCTTTTTCAGACATAACAGAAAGTGGGATCAATTTGAATACGCTGTCGCAATGAAGAAATGTATCTATAGGAAATCAAAGAAAGCATGATAGCCTATGCAAATTATTTTTCGAAACAAGGTACATTGGAAAAGCAGGGTTTGTTTAATTCAGTGATGTTTATCCTGGTATAGCTTTATTGTTTATATAGGTATATTGTTGGATCTTATATCTATATAATGTATACCAGAACCTGTGGGCGCATAATGATTTGTGAGTTTCCTTTTCACTCCCTTTTGTTAAGTTGTACATGGCTTTTCACAGCCATTTCCCCCCGGGGCCCAAACATGGAAAGAGCCACATAACAAACACATCACAGCCTATTTATAGAGGCAGACATTTTCTCCAGGGATCTGGCATCCCATCATCACCTTTTCCTTTAAACTCGGGGGCCATTGTCCTGTGTGTGTCATCTCATGTGTGTGCAGTTGTTTGAACTGATCATATGCTGTAGCAAATCTAGAAACATAATGTATTACTATTTGGTATGTTCTCCGTCTTGCTAAAATGTGCACTTGGACTGCATGGACCCATCCATGTTATCCCGCATCACAATATTCCAAAAATCGTGATTTGAATCTCGTGATGTTACTTAATGCTTGGGTTCACTGTGTTGTTGTGCCCCCGTAAATGCTCACTGGAGTTCTATTAATGTAACCCAATAGAAAAAGAACACAAGTTATAGTTTATGGTAATTTTTGTCAATAAAGATTGGCAATTAATCACCTTATTTTTTTGGTCTGTGTGTGCTGGTATGGTTTGGGGGGGTGGGGTACTTTTCACAGATACCCATGGGGAGCTCCAAGAAAAAAAAAGGTTGGGAACCTGGTAAATTTTCTACTGGACAAACTTGTACACTGCATGCATAGGTACAATTGTGGAGGACTGCGGTAACCTAGCAGTTAAGGAACTGGACTCTGGACCTGATGGACCTGATGGTCCAGGGTTCAGATCCAACCTCTGCCAAGCTGCCACAGTTGGGTCCTTAAGCAAGGCCCTTAACCCACCATTGCTTGGATTGTAAGACTGGACTATGGATATGTGGCCCTGCTGTGAATGTAAATGTAAATGAGAAGCTTTAATAAAGTTCTATTGCTAAGACACAAAGAAAGGAAGTAGAAAGGAACATATAATGTGTAATCATAATCAGTATCATTTCCCATAATGAATCCAAATCCATTTCCATAAAAGAACTGTCACATTATTCCATCTACGCATATATAAGAGAATTAACGAGCAGAATAATGTAGGCCAAATTCATGGCGTGTGATAAGGTAGATTTAAAGTATAACCACGTCGGAAGGTATTTCAGCCTTTTATGAGTCGCTCCGGAGCGTCTGCGCTTCCATCTAAGGGCTGCAAACATCAGCTAATTCAAACACATCACGTCTGCTAAAAGAGAATGGCTTCAACATAATAAACTCCACACTTAATGTCATAAAGCTGCAACTGTCATGATTTGTACTCCGTGTGATATTTCTCTATAGCTAATAGCCGGGAGAGTCAGGGTTTTATCACTGCCATAGCAGCAGAGGACAAGTATAAATTATTCCCGCTAATAGTGTTAGTGAAACGATATTTAAATTAAATAAATCAAATCCAAACGGTTAGGATTGAATATCATAACGTTAACGATACATTAAGATGCTTCATCAGAAGTAGGCCAGCGGCTATAAATAGGCAAAGAAACGAGAGAATGAACTGCTGTGTTCAGAAAGATAGAATCGACACAAGCAAAGCAGCAAAGGCAACAGCTTTCATTATGCAAGCCCTGTAATAAGCTAAGCCGCTTCCATTGTTTCCACGCTCCCCCCCCCACTGGCAGTTCTTAGGTCAGGGTAAGGTCATTAGATTTCAGGTCACGGGTTAAATAACCTACCTCCAGCCTTCTGGTTTGTCCGCGTTTTGTAAATCCCTAACCAGAGCTTGCATTACTGGGATTGTCTTATGTAATATCTGCCTGCCCTGGGTGATAAAGCTCATAAAGCATGGCCGGTAATGGAGCGGCTTTGACGTGGAAGAGAATTCAGCTGGAATCCAATCTAAATGCAAAACCGGCTATTAATCACACGGCCTCCAGGAAGCACACACCAAGTAACCAGTGTAAACATGTACAGGCATACGAATACGTTGGAAGGGAAATGGTTGTTGCAACATCTTGTTATATGACTGTATACATTCTGTGAAAGAGGTTGTTGACTGAAATGGTCACGTTGTTGCTTTATGCTACTGTAACGTAAATGTTAGGCGTATTCATTCATTCATTTATCTTCTTCCACTTCCACTTCTATACACACGGGGTCACGGGCCACCCGGTGCCCATCCGGCAACTCTGGGCATCATAGTACACACACACCCAACCATGCACACAGTCACACACTAAGGGCCACTTTAAAGACACCAATTGACCTCTTAAAATTGTCACGTTGTTGCTTTATGCTACTGTAACGTAAATGTTAGGCGTATTCATTCATTCATTCATTTATTATCTTCCACTAAATACACACGGGGTCAAGGGCCCCCAGCAACTCTGGGCATCATAGTACACACACACCCAACCATGCACACAGTAACACACTAAGGGCCACTTTAGAGACACCAATTAACCTCTTAAAATTGTAACGTCGTTGCTTTATGCTACTGTAACGTAAATGTTAGGCATATTCATTCATTCATTTGTTATCTTCCACTTAATCCACACTTGGTCACGGGCCACCCGGAAACTCTGGGCATCGTAGTGCACACACATACACACACACCCCCACAGTTACACACTAAGGGCCACTTTAGAGACACCAATTAACCTCTTAAACTGAGGATGGTATGATTTTTGTTTGAAGCCTAAAACACGTCGATAAACAATATTACGAACATCACGGAAAACCAGTCAGATGAAACTGAACAAGTGAATGTGAACCAATTTGGAGAACAGATAAAGGAGTACTACTTACAATAGGACAGGCAAATACACTTACATTTACAACTTCTTACAAATACGTAGCAGAAAATCATACACGAGTAACTACAAGTTTTTAGACATATCACTCAACCAACCGCTGCTCGTGGATCTGCAGCGTCAATTGGTTTATTAAAAAGAAAAAAAGTCATATAATATAATCTTTATTATAATTAAGGCCTTGATCAGACATTGATCAGATTACTGTTAAACTGTGTTTAGTCTTTAAAACAGTCTCTGGTCCAAACATGTGCTAATTCTTTAACTCCTGCCTCTGCTCGTCAATCTGCAGCAATGAATATTTGTTAATAACCACAGCACCCAGAGTTAAAAGGCAACTTTTATTCCCTATTATTATTGATTATATTTATTAAGACCTGGGTCATGAAGCGAAAAAACATTCATTGGATGCTTAAATGTATTTGGAATAAATCACTGATAGGGTCTGTATATTTTATAATGTAATATGGTCTGAAATGAAGGTCTGAGGTTCATCCAGAGATCTGGGATTAACCCAGCAATACGCAATAGCACAAAAATAGAAACACTGCGTCTTTGTCTGAGATTTATTCTGCTTACTTGAGCTCAAAACAAATGGCTTAGTTTTTTTTTTTGTTGCAGATTTTCTATCTGAAGATCAATTGGATAACTGCAGAGCTCTAACTGCAAGTCCCAGGCAACGGAAAGGATTGGCAGATTTAAGACTAAAACATTACTGAGTAAAAAAGCATCGAAATAAGTTGTTAAATACACTTTTGTTTATGCAATAACACAAAAGGTTGAACTCTTTTGTGAAATGTCTGTAGTTCAACATAACCCGATCACACATGCCCTTATTGGCACAAAATGAATTACAGGTTCCGCTTCTATTTTCGGTACAGGTAAGCTGAGCTGTACTGCTGAGGCACAACCTTATTACCTTGATATTAAAGAGGCTTTGGTGTGCTACCCTGTCACCCACAGTGTTACAGCTGACTGCTCTATTTTGTGCAGGCACATGCACACAGCCTGTAGTGCATTCCACTCTATAAACACTGGCCAAAATAGATCATGCTGGGGGAGGCTGCTTTATCTAAGCTTTGTATAACAACACAATCCAGTTTCCACTTCTAGGCCGGCCGTGTGTTGATGCATCAGCAGCGGCAAACCCAATGACGTGTGAAGGTCAGAAGCTAGAGCACGCCGTACAATTATCTCTCTCGTCCACTTGAGACCTGATGCTCTAGGGCCAGGTGCCAGTCAGACATCCATGTGACCTGAATGAGGATGAGATAGGTGGATGGGGCATGTATGGTTTGTGTATGTGTGTGTGTGCTGGGTGCCTCAAAAGACACTGTGAGGCAAAGTGTAAACTCTTAAATTGATTATTACTTGACCATCAGTTAATTATACTAAATTCCTTGACTCTGCTGCCAGAGAAACTCAAAATCCCTTTCAAGTTGGGAGGGAACATATAAAGTGTAGGTGTGTGTGTGTGTAGTATATATACTACATATATATATGTAGTATTACTCCCATATCTACAACCCCAAATCGGAAGATGTTGGGACAGTATGGAAAATGCATTTACAAATGACCAAGCAATGTAGCCTATCAGGTGCTACTTTGCTCGATTCTTCCTGCTAAAACATCTTAAGAGCTTAAGATTTTCGTTTCCATATCCTCATTTGGGGACAGGTCACAAATGCAGCCAATACCCGTACCCTCATTTTCTGCAGAAAAGCCTTTGTAATGTGGGCAACATGTGGTTTTGCATTGTCTTGTTGAAAAATGCATGGACATCCATGGAAAATATGATGTATTTTGTTGTTCTAAGATTAGGTAATCACTAGATTCTTTATCTAAGCTTAAATAAGGAATGCTGAGAGTCTATAATGCCATGACCAGTGGCACAGGGTGCAAGGCAGGAACCTACCCAAGACAGGGTACCAATCCATCACAGGCCATGCCAACATGTGAAAGAAAACCCTGGAGAAACCCCAAGCCAACATGACAGGAAGAACATGCAAACTCTATACTGGGTTTCGAATTTGGGATCTCAAGAGCTGTATGGTGGCAGCACTAACCACTTGAGTCACCATAGTAAAGGACATGTGATTCATATTAGTTAGTTGAGATCCTCAATATTACTCATTATTCAGTTTGAACTAACATCATGTAACACTATTAGTCATCTCTTGCAACATGAACAGAGAAGTTAAGCTTCGACTGACTACATGCCTCGGTCTGCACATTGCTCCTATTTAGCTGTTTGTCAAAAAAAAGCCTGGAGATAAACTCCGAAAATAGAAGAGAGTGGCAACAGACGGAGCGTGAGTCATCCATATCTGCCGTACTCTTCGCTGAGCGCTTGGCAGCCTTAATGCAATCACAACATACGTGCAGAATCTAACAGAGAGAATAATCAAATAAATTACGGCTGTAATACAGAAAGCGGGTTGGCTCATATTTTTGGAGCGCTTACAGAAACACAGATGAAGTTCGTCCTAAGTATTTATGCCACGATTCTTTGGTGCTAGCATTTTCAAATCTACACTGGATCAGCCAAAATGTTCAAACCAAGCCCAGAACAAATAACGATAATTATCCCATGACAACAGCACATGTTAAGTTACAGTACAGTCCAAAAGTCTTAGTCCACCCTTAGAATTGTTTCTTTTAGCAACGGTATAATAACCACAGCGTGGCGGTCTATACCATACATATAATATATACAGTGCATCCGGAAAGTATTCACAACGCTTCACTTTTTCCACATTTTGTTACGTTACAGCCTTATTCCAAAT
>JAVSBV010179832.1:0-27042 GCA_033117975.1 Parotocinclus spilosoma | reverse complement strand
AGTGTTTCGGAACATCAAACCAATTTAAATAGTAGTCAAAGACAACACAAGTAAACACAAAATGCAGTTTGTAAATATAGGTGTTTATTATTAAGGGAGAAAAAAATCCAAACCTACATGGCCCTGTGTGACAAAGTGATTGCCCCCTAAACCTAATAACTGGTTGGGCCACATTTAGCAGCCACAAGTAGACGAGCTGGGTTGTAAGAGCTGGGTTGTAAGAGTTCATTAAGATAATGTGGGGCCAGACCATGTAGAGCATTCATTTGGCATCTTATAAATTATACACTAAATCTGTTACAATGAGTTTAAAGTTTTAAGGGTTTCTTTAGTTCTGTAGTTCTGCTCTTTCATTTTACTCTCTCTAGACTATTTGTCTGAATCTAGTACTATTTTACACACAGATGAGTGCAGGTACTACATTCTCTCCAGTAGACGTCACTGTGTTATTACAATACCCCAGGAAACAGTAAATAATAATAATAACATTGTTCTTTACCTATTGGTTTACATACAGTATAATCTATCTGACAGTAAGTGTTCTGGACTGTCAGATAGATTATACTGTATGTAAACCAACTGACAGTGACAAGCTTCTTTTTGTCCCCTCTTTAGACATTAAACATCACATTGTGCCATAAGCTACAATGTTAATTTTCTTCATTAGTTTCTCGGAATGAAAAGCAGTACAATTTTTAAAATAAAATTAACTTTACATGGTTTGGAGATTCTAAAGCACTAAAGTAGCTGTTTTGAAAATATGTGCTGTTTTTGGACTCTAGTTTATCCTTTTTCAATAATTTAAATAATAAAAATAGCTTATTTTAACTGATTTATATTAAATAATATTGTACATACAAAACACGTGTTAAATTAGGCTTGAGTTAAATAAACATGATATTAATTATGGTTATTGTTTAAATCCAGCTGTCACAGGGACGTCCCTGGTCTGCATTACATCCACAGACCCTGCCACCATTGCCCTGTCGGCCCTGTAACTTGGGAGTCAGAGGTATTAAACAAACTTGTGCTCTTCTGAGCCACTCTGGTTTATTTACCATCTCTGGTGAGGTGATGGCTGTCAGAGAGTCTGAATTTCCCAGTATGTAGTATGCAGAAGCTCTGGTGTTTGAGAGACTGAGAAGGAACTGGGGCTGGGAAAGATCAAAATGATCTGGAAACTGATCAGGGTGTGAGTTACAGGGTCCGACCAGGGCCAACTTGGACACAGGTCATGTGACACAGGCCCTTAGTGATATGCCCTGATACATAGACTGTTCTGATATAAACATTTATATAAATCTAGATATTTTTATAAAGATAGTATTACTGGTGTTGCTGGGTGGCATGTGGGCACAGTGGAGACCAGATGTTAAATTCTCAGTCTGTCCTCTGTCTGTGTGTAGCTTGCCTGTTCCCGTCAGTTAGCAGTGTCCCACTGTCGTGAGTGTAAGGGTGGGTGCATGTGTCTGCAAAGAACTATAAATTAACCTAAAGCATGTCTTTGGACTGTGGGTGGAAACTGTGGGTGCATGGAGAACATGCAAACTCCACACAGAAACAAACCAGATACTCCACCTGGGATCAACCCAGGACCTTCTCGCTCTGAGGCGACAGTGTTACGGACCAAGTCACTTTGGTTTGGTTTCTGCACTGTTGCATATTAAGGTAAAACCGATTTGGAAAAACACCCAGAGCTCCAACAAGGTAACACACACACACACACACACACACACACACGCACACACACCCTCAGCATATAACGAATACACACAGCTTTGTTTAGATTAGCCACAAACACGCACATGCTGTTGGTATGAGGAAATAAAGAGATTCCTCACATTAAGCTACTTTGTGTGTGTGAGATTTCTAAAACAAAGGGTGTGTCAATTATTATTCTCTTTTTATTCTAAACATACAGATTTATTCTCATCAAGCTGGATGAACACACCTTTCTATTTTTTCTTAGTTTACTATAAGGTTCCGAGGTCTGAGACTAAAACAGTAATGGATCATCTGTGGTGGTGAAAAATTTCTCATCAATAAACAAATCAATAAAAAGTGTAATTTGATTATATGACAATTATTTAAGAACTATTTTATCATTCGCTCTTCACAAAAGGATTAAGTACTTAAACATACGGAAACTGCTGAGAGTAACTCGTGTGGTTAAACTTCTTGATTTTGGTTTAAAGATCCAGCATGAAAATGTCAATCATAAGGAACCAGGCATCCAAGAGAAACCTCTAAACCATTTACAGTATGAGAGCCAATCACAGGGCAGGGATGGTTCTGCATTATCAGTTACTAGGGAAATAAAATCTGGACTGGAAGAAGAACTTCACTTTAAACATACTTTGATTATGGGCTAATAAATGTTTTATGAATCCTGTGCCAATGTCCAGGGTCGTTACATTTGGGTAACATTCAAATTCTTCAGTAAATTAATCAGGATTTCCTAGAGTACAGTATTTTTGTGAGTGGAATCCTCCCCCAGTTTGGGATTGTCTTTGATACCTGGATACTAAAACAGGCCTGGATAAATACGAAGGCTTACATGGTCTTTAAGGTCCAGCACCAAACATAAGCAAATGGTTTTAGAGACAAAAAAAGAAAGTAAAAGGAGTGTAAAGTTCACCACTTTCTTTCTGACTGAAAGGACGAGTGTCCAAATAATTTAAGTCTGTCCATCAAAGAACAGAAACTGAGGAAAAAACCTGATATATTAATTTTATGCTTTCTGCTGAGCAAGTCTGAGAATCTGAGAGAATGTTTGTCCAAAGTCATGTCTGATAATGAGTATGTTAGTATGTTAAGTCTAATTATAAACAATGTGAAACACAAAAGCTTATTTTAAAATCTTAATATATACTAACTATACTACATGCAGAGTATTTATTGGTCATTTTAAGGCTTACAGCTGGAGCTCATGAGATATTATGAGTACGATTATGGTTGTAGCTGCACCGCCTATAACACCAATGCAGTCCTGTAGGAAAGTCCCAAATGCACAACCTGCCAAACCGGCCAAAGCCACGGTTCATTAAATATAGCCTGGATATCTGCTCCTAAACAGCCATCACACTGCAGCAATCAGGAAGTGTAAATGTTTCATCTGCCTTTGGTCTAGGAAAGGCATTCAGACAGTGATTTCATTACAAAATCTACAGTATAGCATCAGTTATGGATTACATAGAGGTTTCTTTATTATTATTATTTCTTTATTTCTTTATTATTTATTATTAGGAGTTTTTCCAGTACCACTGCCACCCTAAGCTTCCTCCGTTTGGGCTTTGGGCTGAGATAATAAAAGAAAAAAGAAAATTATAAAAGTCCTTTGAAATGCTCCACTGTAACAAGCACTATAGAAATAAATCTGGCTTTGAATTGATAAATATTCAGAATGCATTGATGATCACACTGGATGCAAGTAAATAATATATACAGAGTTACATTTTATTTGACTTTTATTTAATTACAGGCAATTTGATCCTGAGATATGTCAGTTTTTTTCTGGGAAACATCATTTTATTTGTAAATAAACATCCATTAGTGCATTTTAGGTCTGCAACACATTCCCAAAAAGGTGTGATATGGGAAATTTAGGATAAGAAAAAGAAAGTAATGAAATACAGGAATGGATGTTTATAAACAAATAAAATCAAGTCAACCAGAAAAACATGTATTGGGTTTATACTGTCTGTAATGAAATAAAAATCCAAAATAAATGCATTTTTATTTGCGTCTTCCATACTGTCCCGACACTGATTTGGCGTTTGTATGACTTGCATTTACAGTTTGATCTGATTGGTTAAGGCTGCTTTATACTGACTACGCATAGTTATATACAATGATCTAAGATCTTATAAAAACAGTATTGGGTCTAGAAAAGTTAGAAACAATGCAGCACAATATTTGATTAAAATATGTCCTATTATATAACCGCTAATAAAAAGATTAAGACGTCTGGTTAAAGTTCTGCATCTTGGTTTAAATATCCAACATTAACATTGGGGCTAAGTGTCTAGGCTAATATACAGGCAGGGGGCACACAGAGAAGCTAGATGGCTAACAAAGAGACGGGAATAATACAAAACAAAGATACTAATAAAGCTAACAAAGAGACCTAATATAAATGAAAACACAAACATACAGAATTAATACAAAATAGGCACAGTGCAAACCTTAACAAGGCTAACACAGAGACAGAGCAAATGCAGACAATGCTAACACAGAACACAACAAGACAGGGAACAGTACAAAAGACAGGAACAAGAGCAGACAAACTGTAACAGGAACAAATGACAAACAGGAGCAGTGAAACAGGAGTCAGGAATCAGGAGACAGGAAACTGTACAGTGAGGACGTGTGAAGATACCTGGATGTGTGAAGATAAATGCAGAAAGCTGTAATTAAACAGCCTGCTGTGGAAAGAGAAAAGTGTCAGACGGGATTACTGGGCTGTTCCCAGTGCCCATCATGCTGACAGGAAATGGCTTGTTAATTCCAATAATTTGAAAGGATTTAGTATTTAGGGCAGGACGGAGGATCAGTGGGTAGCAATGTTCGCTTCACACAGTAAGAAAGTTCTGGGTTTGATCCTGGGCGAGGTGATCTAGGTCCGTTCTGTGTGTCTGTATATCCTTTCTGTGTCTGTGTGGGTTTACTCTGGATGCTCTGGTTTCCTCCCACAGTTCAAACACATAATACACGTAATAACTGATTACAATAAAATGGCCCTAGTGTGTGAGTGTCTGTGCCCTATGATTGGCGCTCTGTCTAAGGTTGCTCTTGCCTTGCACCCTGTGCTGCTGGATGAGCACCAGCTCTACCACGTTCTTGTCCAAGATTAAGCTTATAAGAAAATGAATTAATGATTTAATAATAAGTTTTACATTCTATATTTAATCATTCAGATTCTTGTCGGCTTGAATCTGGTCGGAGTCTCAGGAAAGCTGGTGTGAAAGGGAACACACACACACACACACACACACACAAAAGGGTACCATGAAGACACAGGGAAAACATCCAAACTCCACACAGATAGAGCCAAGGGTCAGAATTGAACCAGGGATCTCGGGGCAGTGAGGCAGCAGTGCTAAGCACTGTACGACTGTGCCACTCTGTTTAATAATCACTTAATTAAATAGTTACTTAATTGTTAAATAGTTACACTAATGACATTCTGATGCCATGTTATACCAGCACCGTACATCTTTATAAATGTAATGAGCTTTATTACAACATACATTTATACTTTGGGTGTCGCTGCAGTTCCAAATCGATGCCATAAGTTTGTTTAAACACGAAACTGAGACATGAGGATCTAAATAACCACAACATCGCTGACAGTAGCAGTGGTTTGGAAGAATCAATACTTAAAACCTCTTTCAGCTGTGAGCCAATAGCAGGGCTGGAAAATTATTACATCACCAGGGTCTTGGAGAATAAGTGTTTTAAACATGTGTAATAAAGAACCACTCAATATTAAACCTGTCTGGGTATGAAACTACTATTATCAGCATAAGCATAATTAGCATTCAGAGCAGATAGATTACATATAATATAATAGATATAATGGATTATAAACGTATTATAAGAATCAGCATCAAACACAAAATAGCAGCATGGGCATTGTGCTGTACAGTAATATTTAGATGGCGTAAGAAATCAATCTCAGTAGATTTAAATTTCCCTTCATCATCGAGTTTTTACGAGTTATGTTAGCGTGATCGTATTAACACAAGCAGAACTAGCATTCTGATGCCAAGCAATGAAAACAAACTCCAAGCTAAAAAATCCCCCTTCAGACTGAACACTTAATACTGTATAGATAGAGGGAGCTTGTAACACACACACACACACACACATGCACACATACTGAAGGAATGAGGAACTGAAAAAAGCCTTACCATTAGGCTAACCTTTGTTTTTGAGGCTTACCTACAAAAAGGAACTTAAACTATTTAATAAACTTTTACTTCTTTATTCTCATTAAGATGAATGATTGTTTTTCGTGTAATTGTGAATAACCAGCAGTTATGCCTCTACAATTTCTTTAGACAGACTTTTAATTAATGTATAAATTTACTTTCCCTGAGTTTTTGAGGGTTTTGAGTTTCTGAAGTTTTGTTCTTCTGAGGATCATCTGTGAGAATGGAAAGCTACTTCTGTCTAACATCAATCAAAAGTCTAATTTGGTTATGATATGACAATAAATTAAGATTTGTTTCATTCATAAAATGATCCTGTACTGAACATATTGAAACAGTTGAGATTAACTCCTGTGGTTAAACTTCTTGATTTTGGTTTAAAGATCCAGCATGGAAATGTCAATCATAAGGAAATGAGCCTGCTGGAGAAGTCCCTAAACCATTTACAGTCTGAGAGCCAATCACAGTGCAGGAATGGGTCTGCATGTTCTGTTACTAGGTAAATAAAATCTGGACTGGCAGAGGAACTTCACATGCTTTCACATTTTCAATTGAAACATGATTTGGTTATTAACTATTAAATCTCATACATGAACCTGGCTGAAGCCTGTTTGCTTGTTCTGGATGTACATAAAACAAAATCTGTTCAATTTCAGAAATCTACAATTAGTAACTACCTGGGTCCTGAGTGACCTCATTGCCCTCAACTGGGATTTGCATTTGATGAGTAAAACTGTATAAGAAAAGCAGGCCTGATTTAATGTAAGTGCTTATTGATGCTAAGCAAAATGTCCAAATTACTTTAAAGTGAATAAAAAGTTTATTTTTGACTGCCTTTGGAAAGGGGCTTAGTAGATGAAACCTGATAGGTACATGCATTATGTCTGCTTCCATTCATTCATTTGTGAGTCTGAGATCTGAAATATGTTTGTCTAATATCATGTCTAATACTAAACCATGAGAGTGCTACGCCATCATTTGATATCAAACTTTATATCAGTACTATAATAATGCAGTGCTGTAGGAAAGTCCCTAACACACAACCTGCCAAACCTGCAAACACACTCAGTGGCATTAGATATAACCAAGGTATCTGCTCTCAAACAGCCATCACACTGAAGCAATCAGGAAATGAAAATGCTTCCTCTGCCTTTGGCCAACAATGACATTATATTCTGTATAATGGCAGAATGTTATTAAGATTTCTGGTAATAAATATCGTCCTAACTGTTTTAAAACCCTTCCAGTACAAAAATATTATGCACACAATATATTTTGCCAATTGGATAAAACTTTATTGTGGTTTTATTCAATGGTTTTTGCAGGATCCTCTCTGTGACAGAACACACATGCTTGAAGGTCTAAATTGATTCATGCATAGCTTACTATAAATTTAAACAAACCTAATATGAGCAGGTTAGTGGAGGTGTAATACAGGTGGAGGTGTAAGATCACTTAGCATAGCAGACCTGTTGGAAAGCCTGAAATACACACTGACAATCCGGCCAGCATTGATTGGATATCTAAAATTAAAATACATTTGTGTAAATGTGTAAAAATATGAAAATATTATATATAATAGCTACTTAAATAATGAATTATTATGTTACTATGGTATGAACCTGTTATAATAACCCTTTTTACAGGTTTTGACTGGTCCATAACAACATAAAGCTTCTTTTGGTGACGACATAACAAGCTCGTTTGTGCTGAGATTTTAAACGTGAGACTGACATTTGAGTATTGTAATAAACCACACCACCACCACCACTCTCAACTGAAACACAAAGAAGGGCCCAAGTGTTGCCCTGGCTCCCAAATTTCCTGAGATGTCACTCTGATCAAACACCTGAATGTGCTGGACTAAAACGTTTGATCAGATTTTTTTTACAGGATTTAAGAGAAAGGCAAAAGGCCAAAAGGCACAAAGTAGACAAAGTAATATTTTGTCTCAGTGTTATATAAACGGTAGCAGTGAAGCACAAATTCATAATATAATCAGGGCATGATGATATCAAAATGTTAAGATTGGCATGTAGACTTAGAGTTCTAGATCTTAGTTTGAAGAACTAGCATGAAAATGTCAACTACAGAGAAACCAGGGCATATCCCTGAACCTTGTTCAACATTTGAGCCGATCATTATTATTAAAATAATATCTGAAATGCCACTGGAACAAAGTCTTCATGTTGACAACGTTAAGAATCATATGAATGTTTATTTAATTAGCGCAATCTAAAATATTAGATATTGAGAGTCCTTTCAGTTTAAGCAGCAATGTCTATAAGTTTACCGTGTAAACCAATACATTTTAACATTACGTTAAAATTAATACGTTTTTGAACTTGTTCCAATACATATGCTAAACGTGGACAACTAATATTTAAAATTCTGATATGGCTTTGAGCAATGATTATTCAAAAGTGACCTTTTAATAAAAGGTTAACACTTTTTTATAGGGCAGCACCATCGCCTCACAGCAAGAAGGTCCTGGGTTCAGTCCCAGGGTGAAGGAATCTCTGGGATCTTTCTGTGTGGAGCCTGCATGTTTTGTGTTTGTGTGGGTTTCCTCCCACAGGCCAAAGACATTTGTGTTAGGGTAATTGGTGTCTCTAAATTGGCATTGACTTGTGTGTATATAACGAGTTCTGATATAACCTGGTGTGTGTCGCCGAAATGGTCACCGATGCCGATAGCGACAATAAATAAACAAACTTGTTTATGTGTCAGTACTGATTCTTCACATTTTTCAAGGTGTCACTGCAGTTGTGAGGTAATTTAAGAATTTCGTTGTTGTTTGTTGCTGAGATTTTAAACATATGACTGACATTTAAAAATTTAGAGATCTCAAAAAAACACTGAGAGCAGATCTTTGGAAGAATGCAGATATGAAACTTTAGATATAAACCAATAGCAGGGCAGAAATATTATTGTATCATCATTTACTGAGGGACATGTTATGGATTTTATCCTCCCTGGGATGAGACCAGACAACATTTTTTATTTTTTAGCGTTTACTGCCAAAACTGTAAACCCTGTGACCAGTATAAAGAACAGAATATTCTGGTTGTTAATAAAGATGTCTGTACAGTTTGAGAAAGGTGGGTCCTGACGCTCCTTCTGCAGCAAGACGTCTCGATGGGATTAGCATGGAACAAAACAGAAGGACATTGGAACGTTAACACAAGCGGTTCATCTTGGTAGCATATGTGCAGATTATGAAAGCTGTAAGCAATGTTTGGTGTACCGGTGGTTTAAGAGGAACATCTAGTTATTTCTTCTTGGGTGAGTATTGTGGCATCTTATGGTACCCAAGTAACTATAAAAAATGTTGCATGAGGTCCACTTGCTCAGGACTCACTATATTACCCAATACCCGTTTGGTTATTGGTCTTAACTCACTAAACCAAGTAGTTGGTTGGACTGTTTTTGCATTGTCCCACTGTCGAAGCCTATATTCCTTTTATAGTTACATGGCTCCATAATTCTCTAGCTGATCATAAAAAAATTTAAAACTAGTCAACTAGGCTGGTTCATTACAAGAAACTTAATCGCTACAAGAAACTATGGCTTCACTTTGGTGAAGTTCCTATTTCACTGAAGCCATGACGTTTGCGTGTGAGCCAATTACAGGGCAGGAATATTATTACATCATCAGTTTCTGGGGAAATACAAATGTGAAACGTCCAATGAAAAAGCAGAACACAAACGTCATCAGCGTCAAATATCTCATACAGCAAGAGAACGACCCTAAGTTCTACCAAAGACCAATTAAAGTTCATGTTTTGGAATGGCCAAATCAAACTCCTGATCTTAACCTACTGAAATGCTGTAGAAGAACCTGAAAATATTTGTAAACAGCCCAACCCACGTGGCTTAACCCTGTAATTTATAATTGATAGCTGAGGTTTAATCACTTGTAAATGTTGCCATCATTGGTAAATTTAATCTCACAGTTCATTAGAACGGTTTAGAAAAGAATATAGAGTAAAAAAGTGATTTGGGGCTTGGTAACATATAAATTTAATCCAAGTCTGCCTCCACAGGGTGTAAGGTGGGAACCAAACGCCAGTCCATACCAGAGGACACACATACACATGCACATTTTTAAAGAAAACCCGTACCCAGAGGTTACCCACACAGAAATCACAATTCTCAGTCATGGAATCACACAGAATCTCTAGAGCTGCACCACCTTACCACCCGCATGTACATACATACAGTATTTTATTACTCTTATTTAGAGACATTTGCAGATATGAAGCATGATCAAGATCAACATCCAAACATCCAAGAAGGTGGTGAAAGCCGCCCAGCATATCAGTGGAACGCCACTTCCTGCCATAGAGGACATCTACAGGAAGCGATGTCTGAAAAGGGCTGGGAAAATCATTACCCTGTCACCCAGCACACAGACTCTTTACCCTCCTGCCTTCTGGGAGGCGTTACAGGAGCCACCAGACTAAGACCACCAGGTACTGAAACAGCTTCTTTCCCACAGCTGTCACTTTCCTGAACTCTGCCTCCTAATACACACACCAATAACACATGATTTAAACACCACTTACTCTGTTGTATATACTGCCCATTATTGTATATAACCATATTGCTTATACTGTATAAATAATCTACCTGTCCATAAGCAAATACTACACTATTTACTACCTATACCTTTCACACTATTACCTGTTCATTGGGTCATAGTCTGTACATTCATTAATTTACTCTGTTTATAAATTATTCATATTTATAACCTATTTATAGTCTGTACATTTATTTACTGTTTATACTTTTTCATATTATAACCTGTTTATAGTCAGTACATTCATTACCTTTACATACTTTACTTAGTCACAGCATAACTGTACACTTGTAATATACATATTTATATATATGCTAAGCACTTCTGGATGGATGCAAACTCCATTTCATTGCTTTGTACTTGCGACATGTGCAATGACAAAGTTGAATTCTATTCTATTCTACTCTATTCTATTTTAGAGCAGATTCGGGCCATCAAACTGTTCACTAAACATCATCTATGATGCATGTACAGTCTCATTCAAATTATAAAAAATGACAACTGAAAAGTGCACTTATCAATAATTCTGGCACTGTGAAAATTTCATGGTGCATTTCAGTTGGCCAATGCCCCTTCAGTCTTTAAATATTTTATTGATGAAGTTGAAATGAGTGTATGAGTATTTAGACAAACTCTTAAATATTAATCTGACATGGTAAATCACATTCAACACATTCACACCAGACTTGCACTACCACATACCCAGATCAAGAGGAACTCAAAGTCGGCATGTGGAATATCCTGGTTATAGGAAAAAATTCAGACATGCAAAAACAACAATAGGAGTCAGCCATCAGACATGCAGATGGAAGCCCGCCACCCTTAAGCCTGCAGAACCATTGCACAATTTAACTGGCAGACAAACCTCATTCTGCAAGAGGCAAGATACCAAATCAGCCACTCAAGATCTTATTTCACCTCTGGCAAGGGATAGTTTGTCTGTCAGTCAGATTGCACTGGTCTGTGAGGTGTGAGGCATTCTATATTTTGGGACAGGTCAGGACTGCAGACAAGCAATTCCTTAGTAATGTGTGCAGTAATGTTGTAATGTGTTTTTCATTGTCTTGGGGCAAAATGTGTGGATGTCAATGGAAAAGCTGTCGTCTGGAACGAAGCATATGTTGCTCTAAAATTTCTGAGTACTTTCCTGCATTAATGCTTCCATCACAGAAGTGTAAATTACAGGGCACTGACAGCCCCGTACCATGACAGACTCTTACTTTTGGACTTGTTGCTGATACCATTATGGAGGTTCACAAGTTAACAAAGTCTCAGCTATTCCTGGTTTTAGTTTAATTCATTTCTAATGTATTTAGAATGTGTTGCAGGCCTGGAATGCAGGACTGAATGCATTTTAAGAAATTTAATTAAGTCGACTAGACTAGAGGTTGCATAGACTAGGACATCTACTAGTTGCAATGAGATGTTGTAGTCTGAAGGAGAGAAAAAAACAGTACCAAGGATGCAGGAAGAAAGTGGAGAAAGCAGCCCTTTTTAAAAACACTGTGCTAAACAAGCATTAGTAGTTTAAAAATACTTCATAAAAGGTAAATATGATAAGATATGCACTAAACTGCTTAATTTGTAAAACATGAGTGAAGAGAAAATGACATATCTGAATACTCTAGCAAATAATGGCTGAGGGGGCCTATCTTTTAGGCTCTGTTTGAAACATGGCCGCCATATTGGATCAAGGGCAAGTTTTTCCAATCTTAAGGTGGTCATGTAACATATGAAAGATGACCAGAATTGCCTCAGAAATATATTGCCTCAACCAGCTTTGCAATATGTCTTGTGGATAAAAATGATATAAACTTCTGATGTTTGTCACAGGTAACTAAAATTGGAACTGGCAATTCTGACAACATCTGGCAACACTGCTGCCCTATCATAGCCGCAGGCTTTAACAACCAACAACCAGAAAAACCACCAATGTCACACAGCACTGTTACGTCACTCATAACCAAATTCCAGAAGCTGGGACTGTGAACGACAAGCACCTATCCATATTAATTACAGGGCTAGCATATCTCAGTAGGCTAATATACCCTATTAAATCATGCTTCCAGTAGATCATCATGTTATTTTAATTCAATATTTACTCCCTGTGCACTCTAAGAAAAAGAGAACGTGTATGAGAATGTGTTTAATTTCCATTTTTATTTCTTTTTTAATAATATTTGATAGCACCTAACATTTAAAGATGCAGAAAACCACTTTATAGCAGACTGCTTTGGAGATAAAAGAAAAACAAAAAAGCATAAATCTGGAAGGATTTTTTATGCAGATATATAAAGGGCAAGTAAACTGTCATATTGGACAAATAACACTATCTATCAAAAGTGAAAAAAGAAGCAAACAAAAAAAAAAGAGATACCTGCATTTTAGACAAGGTATATCTTTTAAAAATGAAGATATTGCTCACCTCGAAGGTATGATTGCATAGATCATATGACAGCAAGATTGCATAGATTTACAGGCAAGGAAACAGAGCCCAAGACGGTGTCCGCACATGAGCAAAACCATTAAGTAGCAACTCTCGATGGATAACGCAACTCGCCCGAACACCAGCAAGCAGGCATCCAGTATTTAGAAAATAGGAGTCAACCATCAGATATGCAGATGGAAGCCTAAGTATAAACACAACAGTGGTTGGTTGCACTCAAGGTTATAAACAACTTTTATACATTTAAATGTGTGTATTAATAGTGCTTATTTTTATATTTAAAAACGCACAGGTTCTGGAATTGAAGACGTGCTCCCTGAGAGGTGACACTGGAACACTGGATCTTGTTCCAATATGATACGACTCAAATTAAGCACTGCAATTTGTTATTTTGCTCATTTATTTATTGTTGCTTTTAAAAATGTAGTTCAAAAGAAAGCAATGAAGCTGGATTTTTAATTTAGAGACCACCTATGACTGTTGTTTCAAATCCGATTTGACGCATTCTCTGCCGTTGTCAATCTGCATTTAACTGTACTAATCTAATTTTTAAATGCTTGCTTTATCTATGGAAAATGACTAGTCGGACAGTTGTAAGTAGTCATGAGTCAACTGACTAGTTAACTAGTGAAAATCAGTACTTACCCTAGACCAGACAAAGCAGTTGTTCCAACCTTTTCGAAGAATTTGGGGTTGTAATTTTTACATAACAGGATAATGATCAGATGTGAAACAGGATGCACAACTTCAGAAAAAGAAACAACATTGTTGATAAGGTAAACAGTCTTTGTGTACTGGTAATTCTAATGTGGCAGTCTAAATTTGACTTTTAATTTTCATCCAATATAAATATTGCTGTGTACGCATGTAAACACAATTATATACTATAAATTATAATAAACCCTAGAACAGCTATCTGATGCAGTGATGAATGGATGTTTCAATAGTGCTACTGTGCTCAATTGCCACAGGCAGCAGGAAATTAATTCAACAAAATTCTATGAAACCTTGGTAGATGGTATGTCTGTAAGGATGGTGACAACTGAAAAAGTAATGCTCCTTATGGCCTTAGGCCAAGTTCTAGGATAACTCCCTTAGCAGAATTTTATGGTGGGGAAGTAATTAGGGGGCTTTGCAATGTTTTTGTTGTAAGTTTTTCCGCTGTTAAACAACCATCCACGGATTTTAAAGAGGACCCAGCTGCCCCTGTTAAGGCTGGCCTACAACAGACTTTTGCTCCCAGTGAAATTCACTTGCTTTCTGTACTGTTAAATGTGAAATGTGGCATTTTAAGATAATGCAGGTGTACATGTACACACAAATGTCAGCAGTGAAAATGTGGGTGCCTTGATCTTCTGCCTGGTTGGACTGCTACAAGTATGTTCAAGAATTGCTGCTGAAAAAGACACTTCATTTCACATGTCAGTAAGGGATTTTGCTGCTACAGCTTCCTCTCCAATTATCTACAGTTCCACCACACTGGATTTTCCACTTAATCACTGCCCACCACCAAATACTTAAATAGGTTTTTGGATTTTGCCTTTATCTACAGGCTATATCATTACCATTAAATGGTAAACCAAATACCATAAAAAACAAAGTTCATATAATGTACAGAGGAAAGTCATTTTATAAATGTTTTTTTTCTATTCTATAATGTATATTATCTACCTAACCTAGTCTGTTGTACAAGTTCTTCAAGCCTTCAGACCCCAACTCACCATGCATAGTTGAGTTAGATACTACAGGCTTTCCTTTTGCCATGTAAGGAATTACTCATCGCCAATCACACCTAATGACACCACTGGTTAACAGGATCTAAATGCATTTCCCATGTTATCAAACCACATATAAAATACACTGCTCATGGAAATTAGGTAATATTCAATTATGTAATATTTCATTTTTAAATATCGCCTACTTTTTGTGACCAGTATATTTAAGATCAGTTTAATATATAAGTCAGCAGAAGACAAGAGGATGTGAAGGATCAGACTGTGTAAAAGGTGGCATAGTTGTGCAGCAAGCCAGTTAGACTAAGGTGTGTTTTACCTTTGAATAATGGGGCACTAATCTAATTAGCAGGTCTGACTGTAGGAAATATAATCTATAGCTTCAAGGATTGACAATGGCTTAGTTCTTCATTACACCTTTGCAGTGGTACAGCAGGTATGGTGTGTGAGGAGTTGTGTTGTGTGTGTTCCTAACTAAATAGTGAGAGCTGAAAAATATTAAACTTGTAAAAACAGGTTAAAAGAAAGAGCTAAAAGCCAATATGAAGAAAGACAAAGATATGTTTATTAGATAATATATACTGATTCAATTCACACTTCTTCACAGATCCCCAATTCAAGCCTCAGCATGGGTTGTATTGCACAAATTCACTGAATCTCACGTGCATCACAGGTACTCACAAAATACAAACAAATAAAAATAAATAATAATACATAATAGTAAACCTGCTTGCCACTCTCCCCAGAGCCCTCTTGCAAGCAAGAACCTTGTTACTTTACATTTGGGTCCCAAATATTTCCATCACGTTACAATAGTACCACCTGTTCTGAGATTCCATTCATACACAAACAAACACACAACAACCTGGGTCACAAACTACAAAATGTGTAGCATTGTCCTGTCAATTTCCATGTGACAGGGAAAACCAAGCACATAATTTATTTAGGCTGCATTGTCACACTTTCCCAAAAATTCAAAAGGATCCTGAAGTCTGGACCAGCACCTTCTCAAAGCTCTAACAGACAATCATACTGTATGTAACCAGTATCTGACAAATCAATGACTGTTGCACACCATATAGCAAATGAAATATGCCTTTGCGGTCATCACTAAGAGAGCAAGTTTTGAAAAAGACTGTCAGAGTGTTTACAAGTAGGCTACACACTCCACATCAGTTACTAACAACTACTAATCACCATTTAGTGATTTAGACCACCGCTTAATGGGCAATGTCTATTCCCTCTTTAATGACTGAGATCTTAACAATTGCAACAAATTCTAATAGGAAATAGAAATCGATCTTTTAACTGTAAGAATAAGAGTCATAAACAGCTGATAATGTTTTAAAGTTTATTAACCTTTTAAAAAGGTAAGGCTGTGTTTTTTTACTGCCATAAATATTCTTCATTTAATATGTTGATATGTGTTAACCTGTTTGTATTTAATAAATTTTATGTAATTATTTAATAAATTAGTGTATATTGATTTACTTTGCGTAAATTACATGCATAAGTATTAACGTTACAGTCCAGGTTGCACACTTATATTTTAGATGTCACAATTTTCACTGCCAAGAGGAGACATGAATTGGACAGGTGTGTACTCTTCTAAAAGGTTTAATGAATTTAAAAAGTGATATTGCATTGCCTAAAGTGGACCATTTCTTTCTGGGTTGTGTGCAGCCTGAGTGGTAATTTATTTGTGTTCACATGCCATTGTGCACGTTTGGTTAATGTGTGCTTGTTCTGTACATTATCATTTATTTGAGCAGTTTGATGGTCGATATGATAAGTGTAAAAAAAGACTAAATCAGTAACTGATGGACCATAGTGTTGTGTATTTCCTGCAGGGAGTGATACATATACAGTTTGAATGCTGTGTAGATGGAAGTGTTACGGTCATGTTTTGATTCATGTAATAACCCGTTTCACAGAGTGTAATGCAATCATTAAAATAAAAAAAAAACTAGTATTCCCAATGCCAAAAATAAATAACATGTTTTACAATTGACTAAACTATCTCCGTATGTGAAATGCAAACACTAAAATTTGCTTAAAAGACAGTCATATGTTTCTACTATACAAAATTTACTCTGTTATGGAGACTGAATTATATCTACATGTACAACATTCAGCAGATGCCCTTTTCCTTACTGATACTAACCTCCCTATTCATTATCTTAAAGGAGGAATTTAAACATCATTGTTCATTGAAATCAACTTTTATAAGTGTCTAATTTGAACAATAAACCTAAAAGTCAACAGTTTTTATTTTTATGTTTTTACTCTGCTTATCCTGGGTTTCTTGGGGCAGGGTCACATATGTCTAGAGCCTGTCACAGAAATATCACTGATGAAGGTATAAGCTGAATCACAGAGTGAGTCATATTTGCAGTGCTTGGGATTACCCTCCTTCATGGAGTCCTGTCCCCCAGACATGGCCCATCATTGCTGTGTTATAGCCAAAAGTCATTTGGGACATCAAATCTTCCACTGAGACACAAGAGCATATGCCCTCAAGATATCATGTAAAATCAAATGTTCAGTTGCAGAGGTGATTAATTTACCAATTAGTATTAAACATTTATACTTAAAACAGTTTCTAAATGCATACTGCATGAATAAAAATATTACTAAATACTCCTTAGAATACTCACTTCCCCCCCTTTGAACTTTGTATGCCCAGATTCTCACAGACATACTTCCACTTTTCTAAAGTATTTACAATTTGTCTAGGCTACCACTTTTAACTCTTCTTTTAATCAGGTCAATCATTACATGTTCTAGATGTAAGTGTCTGGAAATGGAGGAGTAAGAGGATTTAATAATGTGTGATTAGAGAGAACAACAATGTGGCTGACCACCAGTCATGGAAAAAGAAGGCAGCCCGTTATTTGATGAGGTCACCATAGAATTCTTGGCTCTCTAGACGACAACTGCAATATGGTCACAGGTCCCAGCAATGGAATTTATTAATGGCATCCAGACCACACATCCAGGAAAGTGTCACTAATGGATGGTTTGGTTACAGGAGCAACCTGTAAATGGGGTGGGCATCTACCCAGGTAATGACATCACCTGGCCACTAGAGGCCAACCCCTCCTGAATTTTAATATCATCTCGCTCTTTTCTCTCTCTCTCTCTCTCTCTCTCTCTCTCTCTCTCTCTCTCACACACACACACACACACACACACACACACACACCTGACCATTTAATGTAAATGCATAGACACTTGATTGAGGGAGACTGAGCCTGAACCTTGAACTGATCTTGAGCTTGAAATGCTGTTTTTTAACCATTCTGTACCATCATGTAATTTATTAGATACCCTTATCCAGATAGACCTAAAAGACCCACTGACCCAAGAGTGGCAGCTTGGCAGTGAGATTTGAACCCTGGACCTTCTTCATAGTCCAGCACTTTAACCTGTAGGCGGACAGATTGTGTATTAATGGTAGACCATTATTACCCTGCCCAGAAGTGGTTAAATAACAATGATCACCCCAAAAGCATGGGATATAATAGTAACAAAGGAACCCATAGCAACATCTAAGCAACTAAATGTCTCTCCACAATAAGGAAAACACTGAACATAAACAGGCCACTTTATCCAGCTTTACTTACAGCCAGGGGGTGGGGAGTGGAGGGAGGGGCAAGAACGTTCAAAAAAATTATTCTGGTCCACATTTAAGTAATTTGGCCCATGACTTAAGATCTATGTTTCCAAGGGTGTGCCATTTTTTTCTTGCAAGCACTGGACTGCTAGAGTTATGTCATAGCCAGAGCGTAAGTACCAGAACTGCCCTGTTGATGGCTACACGCAGCAGCACAAAAACATACATTTTCTCCCTCAAAGGACAGAATAGCTGAGTGGGTAAAGTTTCTTTTTGATTGCTATGTCCCAGATGCAGGCAGCAAAAGTGTGTGTGCGCGCTTACCACTGTTTATAACATCTGCGATCACAATGTCACAATGATGAATACTCAATCACCCAGGTAAGTAAATCATCGGAAGATTAATCTGGGTACATCTGGTTACAAGGTTTTCGTGGGTGACTTAGTGACTTCTTCAGTCTCAGCTATTTGGAAACTTTCTCAATCTTATATAAAGCACATCTGTTATTGCTTATGATGTAAATGCCCACAGCTAAAAGCTTGTTTTTTTCCTATTATGAGTTGTTATAATTGTTAAGACTTCAGTTGTTAAAGTGAATGGATTTTCAGATGAACAGATGGTCATTAAATGGTGCTTTATATGCCACTTTGCTGTCTCAAATAAAAGAAATGAATTTGGTTGCAATTATAATATACTATAATGAAAATGAATATATGAACATATACACTAAATACATTTTTAAAAAGGTGAGCTTTAAGCAAAACCCACACAGGAAATTTCTACAGACAGGAGGCTACAGGAAATTTGTGGCCAACATTTATGCATATATTCGTAGCAATAGAAATCTGCTTCATTCTGTGGTGATATTGGGTTTTGATTGGGCAAGAAGGGGCTAGTCATGGGGAGATCTAGAACAGACCTTAATCAGTAATAGGATGAGAGGAGCACTGCAGAGAGATGGATTACATGGAATAATCAGATCAGCTCTGGGGTGCCACAAAGTCACATTCCACATACTGTAGACCTGCCTCTGGCTTGATGATTATTTGAAAATGTTATTCAAAAGTATTAGACTTTAGATCATCAAATAAATGCTTGCTACAGCCTTGTGTCCATAGCAAACAGATCTGTTAAAATGGTAATAGAACTGATTTGATCAATATGAAATGTTTGATAGGAACAGAAGCTGTTATTCTCAAATGCTGGATGCTGTGCAAATGAAATCAAATACCACAAGGGACTTGAAGTTAGGAATTATTACTATTTCTGTAAGCAAATTGTTTGTGTCCTTAAGATTTCTTTAAGAATTTGATGACACAGGTAAGGCCAATCTCATGTCTCTTCTAGCAAAAAAATCACAAGGGGTGCATAATTTATACTATAAGCCCTTTATACTATGGGTCAAGCTATCTGCTTAATGCTGACATTTAATGCAATGTAATGTTTATATACCCCAGTGAAATTAAGTGAATTACCTTTCCCATGTGATTTAGTTTGCGATGTAAATGCAAATTATGCCTTCATCTTAATTATATTTGATACAAAACATCAAAGTGGTAAATGGCTAAATCTTAAATGATCAATTATACACTCAATACACACAAATAAATGAAATATGCAATATGTATTTATTGCCTAGAGGAGGGCTGCACGTTGGCTCAGTGGTTAGAGTGGTCCAGATAGACTGTATTCTGCCTGTTTGCATGTTTTCATCCCACTATACAAAGACGTGATGAAGACACTGACTTCTGTAAATTCTGTGAGAGAGAGACAAGTTTGTATATCATCACACACACACACTCATGCACGTACGCATACCATTATGACCACATCCTTATTCCTACACTCATCACTCATTGTCCATTTTATCAGTTTCACTTACCCTATAGAAGCATATTTTAGTTCTACAATTACAGACTGTAGTTCATCTGTTTGTCTACATACTTTTTTGTCCCCTCTATTCTGGTCTCTGGCGGTCAATATTCCCACAGGTCTAGTACCGTTCAGCTACGATTTTGGTGGGGAATATTTCTCAGCACTGCAGTAACCCTGATGTTGTGGCGTTTTGTTTATTGTGTGTTGTGTAACTATGACCCAGTTGCTGCTGGAGGTTTTAACATCTTAGAATCACTGCTGAACTGTCAATATTCAACCTATCAAAAATGTCCAGGTAGCATCCCGTAAGCACTGATAAAGGATTAGAATATGTGACTAGCACAAACTGTACAACAACAGATGAGCTCTATCATTGCAGACAGAATGAACCCAGGATATTTAATGTTTTGTCAGCTCAACTATTTATATCTGTTAAATATATATTTCTGCAACACTTTCCATGTGCATTCCATTAAATTTTTTTCCATTCTATTGATTTGTTATTATTATTTTTGTTACCTTGTCAAAACATTTTGCATTTTGGAGTGGGTATAAAAATAAATGATTTCTAAGTGGGTACACAGTTACTATGAATGTAACAATTACAAGCTCAGGCATGCATTTTCGTTGAAAAAAAAGAATGACAACAGACTTACCACCCTTCACAAACAAACCCCATTGTGTCCTTAAAGCAATCGGGAACTCGTTTGATTTTAACTTTTTAAGTCACATTTATTAGTAGATGACTAGCACTGTCTGTTTCAAAGTGATTTGCAGAACAATAAAGAGTGCACACCAGTCCATGATCGCTGTGCCTTCTGGGATAGTAAAAGTTTTTTTTTCCTGCTCTTAAAGTTTAACAGCCTTGCTTATTTCTCACATAGAAATGTGGCTTTGTACTACTTAATTGTGGAACTCAAGTCTGCCTGTTTTATTAGACATTCAATGATTGAAATTCACTTTTAAGAAATACATTTTCATTTGCACTTACACAATCACACAAGGGAGTACAGACTCACACTGGAAGAAATTAAAGACCGAGTCTTTAGAATGTGGGAGGAACTATTAAAGGTAACCCATGCTAAAAAAATCAGAAGAACATGCAAATTCCACACAAGCAGCATTAGAAAATGTTGAAACTGAATGGAAACTTATTTTATTGCAGATGGCATGAACCAAAGACATTGTGCTTTTTTTTCTGGCCAACTATATATTTTGTTAATAAATAGCAATTCCTTCTTTTTTGGCCTGGAACACATGCTAAAACAGTTATGACAGCTTAGGGCTAGTAAAGAGGTTAAAAAAAATAAAGATTAGAGTGGATTTAAATATTTTTCCCTCTACAGTGCATAATATCATTCAACTATTTAAAAAACTGTTGGAATTTCATTGCTTAAAGGGTTAGGGTGCATGTGTATGCCTTGTCTATAAGCGGTGTTAACTTCTCTGTGCTTGAAGGCATCTAGGATGGACCATCACACAGTCGAAATATGCATTGTGGTCAAATAAATATTTCAGATCTTTTTGGGTGCAAATCTTCTTGTCCGCATGGGTTTGCTCTGGGCACTCTGGGTTTCATCCTACCATTAAATGACATGAGGGTTAATAATTATGCTAAAATTGGAATGAGCTGGTAATAAATGACTAGTTTCTATGTAAGTTTGTAAACAACATAGATGTCTATAACAATGTTAAACAAAAACAAATACACACTGTAGCTTCCCAACTTTTTTAATGCCTGAAACAAAGGAATGGATGTTCATTATTAAATGAAATGATGCTGACATGCAAAACGTACTCTTATGTTCATAGAGTCTGTAATGGATAATGAAAAAGAGTCAGAGTAAAACAAACATTGTTTTTATTTGCATTTTCCCTACCATCCCAACTTGATTTCCTATTTGGGGTTAGATTATTATTGTCATTATTATTTTGATTATTACTATGATAAATTTAAAACGTTTTCCAACAAGTTCAATTCCATAGTGTTTCAAGCTTGAGTAGGTAACGAACACTGGTATAGTGAAGCAACACGATCATATCAATT
Source organism: Parotocinclus spilosoma (assembly GCA_033117975.1). Classification (NCBI taxonomy): domain Eukaryota; kingdom Metazoa; phylum Chordata; class Actinopteri; order Siluriformes; family Loricariidae; genus Parotocinclus; species Parotocinclus spilosoma. Next base: position 4,809 of record JAVSBV010179832.1, on the reverse strand, counting down.
TGCATGTGCATTTGAATCTCAAATGAAGCTTTTGTGAGGTCAGTCCTCTGCCTTTGTTTATCTGTCGAAATGAAATGCATTCTGGAAACTAATAATTTAAAGTGTTTTATTCAACCCTTCACATACATTTCTAAAGCAAACACACTCTGGGACACTGATGTAAAACCAGTTAACCATACCCGTGTGCTGTGAAAAGGAGGAACAGAGAATCATGTTCTATGAGGCAACAGGGGAAACTATCTCCACCATGCCACACCAGCTACACATTATTTTATGAATAAACAATGTGGTTACTTTTTTACATCAGCATCAAAAGCGTATTTCGGTAATCCAAAATAACCTCTCCCTATCGCTGTTTCTTGGGCCGAAGTCTCCCTTACTTTTAGCTGTTTTTTTGCTCTGGTTGTTCAGCTTCCACAGTCTGAAATAAGTAAGATCTCCCTTGCAAAAAAGAAATGGGTAACATTTCAAATAATTTCCAGTCAAATCAAGCATAGCTCACAGAGAAATCAACTTCCTTCAATAGCTTACTGTGCAGTGTAACTTCCACATAAAAGTGTGTGTGGGTATATGTTTTACCCATGGCTCCCTATGCAGTGTGCCTTGAAGAGAGCATGCTGTGCTCCAACTTTTTTTCTTAGAGGGGGGGAAAAATTATTCTTAGCAATGCATGGTCCCGTATGACTAAGTTTGTCACTACTGATCCACCTTTATTTTTTGGGGGGGAATGACAACATAGAGAGAAGATTAATATCAGAAAGGCATACCTTAGGTGAGAATGTAAAGGGAAGAAAGATGAAAGGAATTAGAGGTAGAGGGGGAGGGCAGAGAAGTAGAAAAGGAAGATAAGTGGAGACGAAAAGAATTCGGAGAGAACTGAAAGCCATGGGAGCTAATGGGAGGGGCAAAAGAACAGCTCAAGGTTGCACATGAAAATAGAAGCCTGCAGGTAGACAGAAACTGAAACAGGGACAGTCACAAACGAAGAACAGGAGAGATAAAGAAAGGGTGAAACAGGTTAAGTAACAGTCTTATAAGATTATCGCTGCAGACTGAGAAGCACAGAAGAAGGAAGAATATATCTGTTTGCCGACTCAGGCATTGAGGGGATTAATGAAAGCAACCGAGAAAAGTTTTTTAAAAAGTGAGAGGAAAACATAAAAGACTGGACTGGAAACTTTTCATACTAGGAATGAAACTATAAGCAAAAGTTTGCAGACAGATTAATCTGTATCGGAGCTACAACATAGTGGACGACTGATACAAAGAACAGCAAAAACCATCATCTTATCCTTGCAATGTTGATGAAAGAGTACAGAATATGCATGCCTCTTACTGTCGAGGAGGTAAGTGGGGGGGATGTTCTGTTTGCAAGGTAAACCTACAGAAATGAACAAGATGTGTACAGTTGGTTGCTTGCTTTTCCTATTGCTAAAGTGAAGCGTGTGTAAAATTGTTGACTTTTATACACTTTAGGTGAACTGGTTTAGCCTGTCACCAAACATATTATAGGAAGTAAAAGTTTAAGCCAGAAAAGTTGTATGTGGAAGCAGTAGATCACTCTAAATGTCAACATTGCGTGTACGGTTATGTGTGTGTGTGTTTGTAGGTAGGTCTTTGTTGTTTTACTAAAACGAGTAGGACCGGTTTTTAACCATTAAATGCTATTATAGACTTTCCAGGGATTTATAGCAACATCTTGACAGATAAACTAGTCCACCCTCTTCAAGCTTGTTACAACTGGGCTTAAAACATTTTAGAGTATTTAACTGATGAGGATTTACTTTCGCAGCATTTAACTAACTTGAGCTGTGGCCTACTCGAGAATCGTTTGATTCTTCTATTTCTGATAAAGCTCATGACTTTTGGTAATATAACATTGTTTGGGCTCATAGTTGTAGCTGTTAAGGATCAAAAAATAACATTTTGAAGATCAGCAGTCAAGTAACAACCCACTGCCCTAGCTCTGTTTGCCATGAAATAACAAACAGGTAGTCCCCATTTTACAAAGGTCAGGTTTAAGATCGGAAAAGTGAAAAGCCATACCATACTCTCCCACAGATGCTGGGCATCTGAACAGCGGGCAGTTGCCAGAGCTGAGCAGTAGACTGCAGATTAACCATTTTGCTTTTCTCTAGAAATATATTCTTCAAAAGAATATAAGTAACTCAGCACATTATTATACAATAAGCTTTGTTTAATTATTTTGCCTTACTGTAGGTTAAAAATGTATTTAAAGAATGTAGCTTAGGCTATGATCAACTGCTCACAAAAATTAGGGGATAGTTAAAAATGAAATATTCCTTTAAGTTTGTGAGCAGTATATTATATATGTATTATACTATATATGTAGTATATTTTCAGTCCTACAATACTTTGTCAGTGAAATGTTGAAACATCAACATTTCAAATGTACAAATAAAAAATATTAAATATACAATGCATTGTCTCAAAGCAGCTTCAACACCTATTCATGCCACAACCCAATTGAAAAACCTATGGCACCAGTGGCACAGAAAAAACAAAAACTCTTTAAATGTGGTGAGGAAGAAACCTTGGGAGGACCTATGCAACCTTCTAGGGCATCTTACTTTTACAGTTTTGGTGGCATGGCATTCTTAGTCAACAGCAAGAGGGGTGGAGGAGTTAGGATCCTTTGATGTGGTGTGAGGTATGGAGGCTGGAACTGGTGACAGAAGAACCAATTGTGTAAAGTATAGCAAAACACACTAACACAATATAACCAGAAATGGAAAATCCAGAAACAGTGAAGCATTCTGAGACCAGTCATGTGGAGGGTTGTTTCTCATCCAGGGAAGTAGGATTGTTCAAAGGTTTGCTTTAAGAACAGTGCCATGAATAAGGAATAGTAGCAAAACTTCCTCCAAGATCAACTTCTCCCAATGACCCAGAAGAAATTTGGGGATGAACAAAGCTTTTCCCAGCATGACAGAGCACCATGTCACAAGGCAAATGTGATAACCATGTGACTTGGTGAACAAAACATTGAAATGTTGGGTCCATGGCCAGAAAAGTCTCCAGATCTCAATCCCATTGAGAACCTGTTGTCAATTCTCAAAAAGAGGGTGGACAAACAACAACCTGAGAACCGCTATCAACTCCAAGCAGTGATTAGGCAAGAATGGATTCAATCAGGATTTTGCCCAGTAGGTGATATCCAGTAAGTGGAGGCAAATTGCAGAAGTATTAAATAATAGTCAAATAAAGTCAGATTTATTTATATACAATGGTGCATTGTCTCAAAGCAGCGTTACAGAATTATATTACTTTAAAAGGCCAATCGCAAACTGAGCAAGCCTAGGATAACAGTGGCAATGAAAAACTACATCTTTTAACCTTGTGAGGACCAAGACTCAAAAAGAGTCCATCCTCCTTGGGTGGCTTGAATGTTAATTGAAATAATTATGTTTCTATTGATATTTAAACTAAATAAATAACAACAGATAAATAAAATAATGTAAAAAATATGCATATTGCCAATATTTGTCAGATAAACATTCACTCTAGGATCTTAAGTCACAAGAAGTCCTAGGAGGCAAATCATATGCTGCCAACTGAAGGATGGATTGTATCAAAGAGTCAACATTGTAAATATTTGCTTAATCTGGATATATTAGTAAATAAAACAGGCAGCAAACGTGAAAAGTGAAAATCTAAATTTATGCCCTTCTAAAATATTTTGGCACAGGTAAACAACCAAATGATAGAATTGAATTGTATGATTTAAAATAGTATTTCTACCTCCCTCTCTCAGTATAGGATTGGGCAGCTGTACATGATCACCAAGCACAGTCATGAGCAAAGCCAGGGAGGAGATGGAGTGGAAGTGGTCCGTAATGAGCCTGATGTGCATCCTACATATGGGCCAGGCCAAATCACAGAAAAACGCATTTACCTTACCAGGTGAGCTTAAACAAGTTTCGCAACAAAATTCAGTCATGTAATTTGTTTTTGACAATCACTGTTCCTAAAATAAAAATTTAAAATTACTGTATTTAGATAAGGGATACTACATATTGGGATATACTACCCAAGACTAAAATCATCCAGTGCTTTATTTTTTGATCATTTTTTCATATCAGTCAGACCTATCAGGTAGAAATCTGAACATGGAACCTTTTGTTAACAAGTCCATGGTCATCTACAGTATGTCAACAATGCTGACTTAAAGCCCAGCCTTTCTTATCTCTATTGCTTCTTGTCTTGCTTATAGAATGAGGAAGTTGCATCTGTCCAGCTTTTAATGACAATTGGTACTGTTGCTTGAAAAAACTGCAATAAAATTGTAGTTTAATTCAACAACTATAAACTGTTTTCCACTGTGCTTTATGCACACTTTCAGAACATTCAATTTTAATGAGGAAATAAAACATCTGCAGGCATGGTGGTGGAGAGGTTAGCATTGTCACCTCAAAGCTCCAATGATTCCTGGTTTGATTTCTGGTGCAGAGTCCACCAGGGTGTAGTTGTCATTACAGTACCTTAAACAGTAAGTTCAAATGAAGAAATAGTTTAAATAATTGTAGCAAAGATTCAAGGGCAGTATATGCCCCTTAAAAAACAAAAAGAATGGAAATGTAGGGCTTTGAACACAGCAGTCCATGCCTATTGCCCTTTTACCCCTTTGGCCTACAAAGTGGATTCCAAAAAAGTTGGGACACTAACTTTTGTGAATAAAAACTGAATGCAATGATGTGAAGGTGCCAACATATAATATTTTATTCAGAATAGAACACAAATCACAGATCAAAAGTTTAAACTGAGAGAATGTATCATTTTAAGGGAAAA
>JAVSBV010179822.1:0-13302 GCA_033117975.1 Parotocinclus spilosoma | reverse complement strand
CCAAATAAGCAAATAACATTACACGTATATAATAGGATTTGTTTCAGTACTTTAGGATTTGGTCTGAATAAGCGGCTAGTCCCATTAACCAGTGATCCTATTGGTAACCGGAATCGAAATTAAAAATATCTAATATTCACTCACTGGTGTATCTTTTTGTTTTAGTGGCCTGAATACAAGGATTTCTTATGAAAGCCATGGACCTGTACTCTGGACATGGATACATTCAGGGAAGCTGTTCAAATGTGCTTGTTTTTATATAACAACATATTCTAAAATTGTACAGAAGAAATTGGTGGCTCATTTTAACTTAAGAATAGGATTTTTTATAGTCTACATCTGCCAGTCTTAGTAGGTGTGGTTAGAATAATTGCTTGACACAATAAGAGTTGATGACTTGCTGTAAAAAGTAATTCTGCTCACAGCATGAGGTTACCATTTCCAGGATCCTTTACAGTGCTTCAGTAGAAGGTTTTGCTGTTCCAATCTATCTCACTGTGTGTTTGGTCTGCTGTTGTTTTTTGGCATGTAGTGACATGCCCAGGCAAGTTGCGTATTGGGGGCTGTTGGATCATTTTAATTTTCACAATATACTACAACCTCAATTGTTAACACCAACCCTTCCTACACGGGTCACCGTGTTACATTTACATTTTACATTTGCAGCACTTAGCAGATGCCCTATCCAGAGAGACAATCAATACAGTCTTACAGTCCAAGCAATAGTGGGTTAAGGGCCTTGCTCAAGGACCCAACAGTTGCAGCTTGGAAGATTTTGGGTTTGAACCCTGAACCTTCTGGTCCATAGTCCAGTATCTTATCCACTAAATCACCACAGTCCCACAACTATTAGATTTATCTAGAACTCAAGTCCGGGGACAGCACGGTGGCCTCACAGCAACAAGGTCCGGGGTTCAATCCCAGGGTGGAGTGGCCTGTGTCCTTTCTGTGTGGAGTCTGCATGTCCTCCCCATGTCTGTGTGGGTTTACTCTGGGTACACCGGTTTCCTCCCACGGTCCAAAGAGGTTAATTGATTACTTTAAATTGGCATTGACTTGTGTGTGTGTATATGAACAGTCTTGAGATGAACTTGTGTATGGATATAACCTTGTGCCGCTAAGATGGCCACTGATGCCGATAGTGACGTTAAAGAAGCCAAATAAACAAACACAAAACTCAAGTTTGGTTTTTGTCTCAACTTCATCTGGACTCAATCTTTTCTTGGAGTAAAGTGGACTTGGAAATTGTTGTGAAAACCATTTAAGTCTATACAGTCTGTTTTTAACTGTTAATGAATATCAACAATTCATTGAATAAATAATAATAAATTAGTCCTTTCTCTGCACTTTTCTCTTACCCTCTTGCTTAGTACAGTTTAGGATAGGGTTGGTTTGAGGGCAAACTAAAGTGTCATTATTATGTTTTTACCTTTAATAATTAAAATTGGTAGAATAGATGTTGTTTGACGGGGAAAAGAATCATCACCCTCATTTGCTTCCAAATGTTACATTTTGACTAAGACTATAATATATTCATTAATAGTAATTTTAGGCTATGTATTATTTTATAGTTATATTTTACAAATGTTAATATTATACTGAATGATTTAATGTTATATTATTTTTTAAAAATCTTCATCTCCTCTTGATCTCAGCCACTTCCCATTTCAATCTTGACTTGTCTACCAAAAGTCTTGGTCTCGACTCGGTTTTCCCTAGAACACCAAGCTACGCATTCTCTATTTTGGACTCACAGTATTTACAAAAAAAATTGTATTTTGTATTTTTAGTGCTCAGAAATATTATTTCTTAACGTTAGTGTTTCAAACTTTTATTTCTTTATGTTCAGTTTTATTCTTATTGTATTAAACCAATCTTCTAGGCCTGTAGTTGAATCTGCACATCTTTGAATAGTGCTGGTTTTCCTAGCTAAGTCAGTGCCTATGTAACCTGAGCCTATATGCTCCTCTATCTTGCTAGCAATGTTACAAGAAATCATTGTATTTGGCTCAACAGTTCGATAGCTTAATTACACTGCAAGCACTGTAGTATACATTCCTAAACCCCTGGGATTAAAAGAGGCCCAAAGGAAAACCTTACTGTTTGCTAAAGACTAAATGCACTGCAACACTTCTTTTTGTAATACTGTGTAGCTGACACTAGAATCTTTGGCATAACGTTAAGTTCACTCTAAAGGCAGACAGAATGCTGTGAGGTTGCTGCTGGCTTTTTATTTCATATTGTTTCTAGTTCATCAGAATCAGCAAATACTTTATTGATAATAGAAGGTAATTTCACTTGTTACAGTTGCACCCCTTTATACAAAGAATAAACACTCTTATGATTTAAAATAAAGATACATTTAGATAAAAATAAATGTGCAATATATACACTGAGTTACAATAAAATAATAAAGTTAAATATGGATTATTGAATGGGATGGGATTAACTGTGCAGTCGCAGCCGATCATCGATCTCCACACATTTCTGTCCTTCATCGATGTGATCCATGAAGTATTTAGGCAGGATAGTGGAGTAGTTTGCCATTGCCTTCTCCACCCCTCCCCATTTATTTGGGCTTGGGACTGGCGTGCAGCTGTTTCCAGTTATATGGCTGGAGTGTTTTGCATACACAAGTCAATGACAATTTAGAGACACCAATTAACCTAACACACATGTCTTTGGACTGTGTGAGGAAACCGGAGTAAACCCACGCAGACACGGGAAGGACATTAAGACTCCACACAGAACGGACCCAGGCCGCTCCACCCTGGGATTGAACCCGGGACCTTCTTATTGTGAGGCAAGCGACGCTACCCACCAAACCACTGTGCTGCCCATGAAATTATTGAATAAAGCAGTTCAAATTATTATTGTACCAATGATTTATTGCACATATAGTAACTACCACAGATGAACTAAAGTTGTCACTCATTAAGGGAGGAGTTCTAGAGTTTGATGGCCACAGGCAGGAATGATCTCCTGTGACGCTCTGTGGTGCATTTTGGTAGGATGAGTCTTGCACTAAATGCGCTCCTGTGTCTCATGACTGTGTTGTACAGTGGGTGGAAGACATTGTCCAGCTTACACCAAACAACTACTATTGCCCAGCTCCTGATGCAATTGTAGTTTCACCACTGATTGACTGTTCCTTAGTCCCATTTTAATGAACCAATAATCCACTGCTTGTAAACCTTTGTGACCTTTTATTCTGTTCAAAACAGCAAGTAAACTGTTTTTGTCTGGTTTCCTTAAGTTCAATTCTGGGTTACCAAAAATGGCACAGCTTTTTGAAAGGAATTATTTTCATACTGTTTATTCATACTGTGTGAGACTGCCAAGAAATGAAAGAATCATTACCCCAGGCTGCACTTTTTTTTCTTTGCTTTGCTTTTTTTTCACAAAGAAGTTTTAATTTCTTTGTGCTTTCACACTTTCAAACACTAGTATAATTTTCCTAAATATAGCAATGAATATAACTGAAAGGTTGTTTTTTAAACTCATTACCCCCTTTTTAATATCGCATATGATTTACTTTTGATATCAATCCTTTCAATGATCATTTTGTAATGGGGAAAAATGGTTTGGAATGGAGCACGGTGGCTCGGTGGGTAGCACTGCTGCCTCACAGCAAGTAGGTCCCGAGTTTAATCCCAGTGTGGAGCAGCCTTGGTCCTTTCTGTGTGGAGTCTGCATGTCCTACCCGTGTCTGTGTAGATACTGTGGGTACTCTGGTTTCCCCCACAGTCCAAATACATGTGTTTTAGGTGGCTTTTAGTGTGTGACTGAGTTTGTGACTGTGCATGTGCCCTACAATGGATTGGTGCCCCGTCTAGGCTTCTTCCTGCCCTTGTGCCCAGAGTTGCGAATATAAACCCCAGGCTGCACTTTTTTTTCTTTTTTTTTTTTTTTACAAAGAAGTTTCTATTTCTTTGTTTTTTTACACAATTTTCCTAAAAAAATATATAACTGAACTCATATCCCCCTTTTTAATATCACATATGGTTTACAGCAATCCGTCATCTCAGTTTGGATAACACCCCAGTGTCTGGACATGATACTTCACCGTGTGCCACCTTAGTGTGTGTACGGCCGCGTGTGGTCTGTTTATGAGAGTTATGTCAGACTCTATTTGGTTTTTCGATGTAAGTGCTCTTTCTGCCTTTGAGGTCTTACTCATATTTCAGTGCTCGGTGTGTGTTTGTGTTTAAAGTCACTGTTGCTCCGCTGCACAAGATTAAGGCCCGATATAAGAGTGACATTTACTGTATTTTTCTCTCTCACTCTCTCAAAGCTACTCACTCATACACACACAAACCAGCTTCCCTATCATTGTGGGGACTTTAATTTGACATCATGTTATTGTAGATAATTAAAGCTACACGTACATGCCAACGTAAATCTTTTCGATCCTTCGATCTTCAAATGAATGTTGTCCTTTTTGTTAATAAAAAAGAAAACAGTTTCCCTTGTGGGAACCAGCAAAATGTCCCACACAGTGGAAATGTCAGCACTTTCTAACGTTTTGGGGACATCTGGTCCTCAGATTGATATATGAAATGAATCCACACACACGTATAATGAGTTATGATGTTGATGAGGAATAGTGGAACTTACTAGCCCAAAGTAACCTTTTGCTTCTCGGTTCTCCTTTTCTTTGTCTTACTCGTCGTCTTGCACTCTCACTCTCTCTCCTTCACTTTCTCTGTTGTTCTCATCTTACACCCGTACCTCATGCGTCGGCCTGTGCAGGTATGTTGGCAGTGGGCCCCATATGATTAGACACTGGTATGTATATTTGATAACAGGCATGCTGACAGGTGGCTCCTGGTGAAATTCAAAATTAATGGGGCTGATTCGTCAGTATCACGCCATTACAGCACACACACACGCAAACCTATGCACGCTACATACCTCTGCTCACCACATCAGAGTATTTTCAGTGGAAGCATGCTGTACTTGTATCTCAGATATAAACATGTACATGCAGCAAGTGATAAGAGTTTGGACTTTATTTTAGAAAGGTAAAGACCGCATTCCTTGTACCTGCATTCCAACACTTTACACACCTGTACTGAAGCATTTCGCCAGTTGGGCCCCACCTGCACCTGAAAGCGTCCTTCTCCAACTGTCTTAATAGACATTTTCAGACCAGCGCTTAACCGGTGGGGCCAAAACAGATTTATTTGATAGCCTGTAAAGAAAGCACAGAACTACAGTATATGCGGATGTAAATATAATATATAATACTGTGCAAATAGCTTATGCCACCATTAGATTAGTTATACCATTGTTTGAATAATGCTATAATGGTCTTATATTATTATTTCCCAGTCACTTTATTAGGGGGACAAAGTGAAAATGGTATGCCATTCTCAAGCTCAAAAATACTGGACTAAAAGCTCTGTGGAAGAGACTATTATAGACATTGTTTGGCTGTAATCATCAACCGTATGTTAAATATGGTATGGTATTACACCACTGCTAAACCAATCAATATAATGGTAAAAACGGTCTAATCTGGAGTTCTGCTTGAGGCACATTTATCCTGATTTCATTAATGTGCTGTAATCCCTTCTCATGGACATGCTTACTTTTTTTATATCAGTCCGTTCAGTGATCATTCTGTATTGGGAAAAATGGTTTGGAATGTAGCACCATTATTTACAGCAAGAAGGTCCCAGGTTCAATTCCAGGGTGAAGCGGCCTGGGTCCTTTCTTTATGGAGTCTGTATGTCCTCCCTGTGTCTGTGTGGGTTTACTCTGGGTACTCCGGTTTCCTCCCACAGTCCAAATACATGTGTGTTAGGTTAATTGGTGTCTCTAAAGTTGCCCTTAGTGTGTGACTGTGTGTGTGTGTGTGCCCTACGATGGATTGGCGCCCCATCTAGGGTTGTTCCCTTATCTTGCGCCCAGAGTTGCCGAGTGGGCACCGGCTGGCTCACGACCCCGTGTGGATTAAGTGGAAGATGATGGATGGCTTAAAATGATGATTTGTTGTCCTTTAATACTGTTTAATACTGTGGCTACTGCGAAGACAGGACATGCTACCAGATTTCTTTTCCACCTTTCAGTTTACATCGTATAAATCAATTTGATTTATTGATTTGATCCATGTTTTGTAATGGGGTTATACAATGGTGGCGTATAATTCGAGGATTAGTCTGATTTTTCCAGCCATCTTAATCGCCCCCATGGGGAAGAGTCTAAAATATGTAATAATAATTCATGTTTAATATTTTGATGTAATTTGTTTACATTAAATATAAGCCATATATTTTAGTATGCTTGCCTGCAGGGAGACCTCAAAATCCTTGGTTGCCAGGTAAAACTGTAACATCAACCATTTGAATTAATAAGAACAGTCTTTACAAAGGAATAGCAAAGCAAGATGATAAGGAGGTCAAAAATGGGTTATAGATGATTTGTGTGCAAATTCAAAAAAATTCAAAATATATTGTATACAAACAATTATTATATGTATATAATACTTTTGCCACTTATTAAATTTTCTAGAGTGTTTTATGCTCACACAAACGATAACAACTGTAATTTCTCTCCTGGGATCAATAACGTATTTCTGATCTGATCTGAAACAGTTGTGCTGTTTTTCATTCAGCTTAATACCATGAACTGTTTTCATTGGTTTCGTTCCAGCACTACAGAACACCTTTGGAATACCTGGCTGTTTGCCAAGGAAGTGTCAACACAGTAGACTAATGATGAGAGAGGGGTGCCAGAGATTATTAAGAACATTGCTTGGAGTTTAGGGGGAGTATAATGAAATGATGGAGAATATGTGAGATAAGTGAATGGGTAGCGAAAAGGCAAGAGCAAGAAGTACGACTGAGAATCCTAGACATATCAGAGTTAAGAAAATACCACATGAGAAAAGTCAGCCACTGTCTTATAAATGCTGGAAGCCAATAACCTTGTGTTCTGAAATGCAAAATAATTACAGGTATGCACCGATTAACAATCACATTATGTTAAGTGAAATAGGACGTTGATTGAAATACATGTTGCCCGGACATTACCATAGTCACATAGTATGTTTAGGCTACTGTAATGTAACTATAAATAATATTTTAACAAAACTGTGTGTAAACAATATGTAAATGTTTCAGAGATACCGTTGATAACACAGGTGTAACACTACCATCTACACAACATGCCTAATGCCATCACATTTTAGATGTATGGAAATGTACAATAATTATAAAAAATACAGTAACATACCGATACGACGATGTGTGAGGGAAAGACTGGACCTGATACTTTAATCGAAGCCAAAAATGAATCGATAAGTAGTATTGCCAACAAAATGGATGATCAACCAGAAAGACTCAACGAGTGAATTAGAACCTGTTTATACATTTAGAGATAAGAAACAATATACAGGTACTTGATGCACAAACAAATTAGTACTACTGACAATAGGACAGGGACACACACACTATTTACAGCTTGTCATAAATAGGCAGAGGAAAGTTCATCTACACACTAAACCAAGTTAGAATAATATCTACTAAAAATGTGAACCAACTAGCACACGATCGGTAAGGCAGTTACACACACACACCAATGACCTCTTAAACTCCCACCTCTGCTCTTGGATCTGCAGCATTAAATGGCTGTTGGGGTGACCAGCTGTTTACGCTGCAATGGTAGAAGACAGATTTTTATTTTCAATTTTTTTTCACATTATTAAGATCTCAGTCATTAAGTGAACGGACGTCAATCAACTGGTCATTAGAGAACCTAAAGTAAACCCACACAGACACAAGGAGGACATGCAGACTCCACACAGAAAGGACCCAGGCTGCTCCTCCCTGAGATTTAACTCGGGACCTTCTTGCTGTGAGGAAGCGGGGCTACCCACCGAGCCTTCGTGCTGCCATTATCTCTACACCATAAAACTATTTAAAATAATGCTTGACTGAATACAAAGCATGACTCAGTAACATTGATTTTCTACTGGCATCCTTATTCATGTAAAACTAATTATGCTACCACATGCTTATAGAAACTTTTTAATTATTTATTTTATTGTAGGTTTCAGCTATTCAGTAACTAAACCAAATCTTGAAAACTAACATCCAATGCTAAAAAGGTTGCCCCAACTATCATTGATAACTGCTTTAAGCGTTATTGTACAAGCGTTAATTGTTCGAATGCTAGTAGCTAACAAAAGCTTTATGTGACTTGCGGTGTCAGCGGCACGTCAGAGGTGTGGAGTGAGCCGAGGTGCGAGGTCGTACTTGTTTAACATCTCGTTGTGGATGCATCCCTTTAGGATTTGTGCTGCATTGACACCTAGACATGTCACAGTGCCAGTGTGAATTGGGTTCCCATCTGTAGGTCTGAGCATGTTAGCTGTTTTTATTAGCTGAGGTAAAGCTCAGGGATGGACGTGGAGGACCATGTCTGTGACACCGACTGTGTACTGTACATATATTAAATTTTTCCTAAATATATCTTAAATATATATTAAAATGCATATCTTAAATAGTTTAAACATATAATGTCTGGTAAGTGTAAAATCAGTGATGATCTGTATAAAAAGCAGAAAATATAATGTACTCAATGTACACCAAAATGAATGTGTGTGAGTTTAGGTATTGAAACCTACAAATGTTGGAGATATTAACTTTTAGACATGCAAACTCACTCTCGGAACAGAACTTGTTCATATCAAGAACACTTACTGCATTGGGATATTCGGTCATTCCACTGATTTACCCTCATTCTCAGGGGTTCAGTTGGATAATTTGGCATTCATGTCTTTACTGGCGATTCATTCTACCATTGTAAAAGTCTTCGGGACCCCCTTTACTTCCACAATTAGTTATAGGAACCAACTGAATCCTCTAAAACACAGGCTACAGTGTTAGTAGCTATGCTAGTAGCTATTAGTAGCTATGCTAGTGCCCAGCTCAGGGACGCAGCTGTGGTACAGGTGGGATTTGAACCCCGGACCTTCTGGTTGACAGTCCAGTACCTTAGCCACTAGGCCACCACAGCCTGTTTACTGTTAAGTCATTACTCACTAAATTACATGAGATTTTACTGCACTGTGATACAATATATATTATATTAATCTCATCAGTTCTTTATATATTTCATTTATTATGTATTTGTCAGCACATATCTCAATCGTAAATCAGGGAGCACCTGTACAATACAACTTCATTATTGCATATAATGCCTTTATAGGATTTTCTAGGGGGCTGGAATTGATTAGTTGAATTTACATTATTCTTCATAGAAAAAATTTGGTCAGTGCTGCTTATTTTTGATACTCAGAGAACCTTGGAACAAAGTAACCATTGTAGTAATATTTATATTTTTGTGTGCATGTTTTTGATTTTGTAAGCAAGATATTGATACTATCATTATTATCATTCATCATCATCAACATTATTATTATTATTATTATTCAATTAGTATTTCATTTTCCACTAATCGATTTGGCCCTGTTTATTTGTTTAAATGTTCTGACCAAATTCCTTAATTAAAATTTAAAAAAAAAACACTGCACTATACTGATGCTGCACTAATGTATGTATATGCCAATTTGCAGTTTCGAGTCTTTTGTGAGACTAGTGAGCGGGCGTTTGTATATTACACTCTGCTGGAAGGGCTGAACAGAGGAACACATTCTAAAGAATCCACATTAAGATAGAACAGACTGCAGGGTTATGAGTTGGGAGGTGTTAGTAACACTGCTAACAATGTAACCAGAGGGGGCAGATTACTACTGGGGCAATAGAACTAGCAGGTTGGGGTGGGGGCAAACCCAAGCTTTTGGGTGAGGTCCAGCAGATATAGGGGGTAAGGTGTGGAATATAAAAGTGAATAGTTCTGGGGGAAGGGGACGTTTGTGGATATCCTTCATGATGCAGAAGTGAAGTGTAATTTTAGTAAAGAGTGAGGCTTACATTGCTTATAGTGTAAAGCAGAACTGGCAGACATTAGACATTCTAAGCACTGTTAGCTTGTGACAGGGTCAGTGTACGTATAGAAAGAATGTATTAATAAACTCTAGTTTATTAAAGTCTAATATCAGGCTGTCATAAAAAAAAGATTCAGATGCATATTAAGGACACTTGGTGGAATTAATCCATATAACACATCTTGATTGGTCTTTCTAGGTACTCAAGCATTTTTGGAATATTTTACATGCCTTATGAGCTACTAATTACTGGAGAAAGAAATCAGACTCGTTTATAATTACTGAAAAGATAAGTATTTAGTGTGCCCTCCCCTTATACTCGAGCAATAGCAGCATCAGGAAGCTTCATCAAGATGCCAAGTTGATCCTTCTACAATCTGAGGAAGCTTGATCAGGAACGTTTTTGAAGGGTAGCAGCCCAGAACCCATTTCTTCAGAAGAGGAACAGGGTGAAAAGGCTAAGATATATTAAAGCTCACAAAGATTGGAATGAACATCAGTGGAAAATAGTATTATGGAGTGATAAATCTAAGTTTGAAATGTTTGGACCTAGTTATATATGACCATTATACTGTTGCTAAAACTGTTGTGTTATTATATGTCGTTATTGATTATAATATGTATGTATAGGAAGTGCAGTCATGTGAATCGTCCACGACAACAAAACCATCATGACTATGACTTCATCACATCTTTTTGTCTTTTAAGTGGTCCAATGTTGTGGGGATTTTCAGACCTCTGTCATTTTTCACTATTATAAAATAACCTTTTTCAAGTTATTGGTTTCACTCTATTACTAGCTTTCTTTGCCTTCAATGTCTTTGCCTTGAGTGTAATAGCACCTAAAATGCGGACCATTTATAATACAATTAAAAGTGAGTATTTCTTGCAGAGTGGCTGATTGTTTAGAGCTAACAATACTTGTGTTGTTGTTGTTGATAATGATGGTGTTGACTCTTTCAGGGTTGCTACTTTGTTCAGCCATTTGCCAACTTCTCCCACAAACTTCCTTAAAGAATGCAGAGAGCACTATTCTCTAAATGTGCTTTATCTCAATCTCATAGCCTTTACCTTTCCCTGTAGCCGATGGAAACTCTTTTACCTCTCTGCACTGACAAAGGATAAGAGATTGTTTTTTTCTCATTGAAATGTTAACATTCAAACGCGTTGGGCTATTCGCATTCTGCATCATGTCAACACAACAAGAGTAGGTTGACAAAAGGGGGAGATTGGGGGTTGCTAGGGTTGGAATTACAATGCAATGCCACACCACACACACACACACACACACACACACACACACAGGGAAAGTGGAATGTGCCTGAGGCCATCCCAGTATTAAAGATAAGTTGAATGCTTAGTAGGTCTGAATAACAAACTGCATAGATCTAAAGAAGTAGATATCAGTTGATGGCTATTACTGAGATAATCCTCTACATTTTATAGTGTGGGTATGTGTGGTGTGTCTAGCTGGAAACTGCATTACAGTCAATTATACACACAACTCATCATTAGACTTTATGATTAATTATATGTGTGTCAGTAAATGCTGCAATGTTTTCTTTCTTTTAGGGAGATTTGGAGGTATCCGTATTGTGTACTTATACAGCCCGTGGCTAATATTACTGACCACCCTAATATTACTGACCACCCTTAAAAACCACCCAATCCAGCATTATTTTCACTGTGCAGCAAATAAATAAGTCACAGACATGACAAAAATTCTGTATAATAACGTACCATTCTGGCTTTGTAAATCATACCATAAACAAATTAAGTAATAAGTAGAGGAACAAATATGGAATCAATAAATATTGATGGCTTAAATATGTCATTTGTGATTCTAAAACAAATACCAGCACAAGAGTAAACTGCTGTTAAATGCGAGTGCTTAAAAGCCTTACCTAAGCTGTCGGACTTGACTAATTAAAGGAGAACATTGCAATAACAAGAAATTCATCAACTGTAAAAATAAATAGGATTATAAAAAAACGTGTTGGTTGTTCCAAGTCAGCTGTGTCTAAAATTTGTTGCTGGCATGAACAACATGGACAGGTCACAAAGCTTCAGGATGGATAGCAAATACATAGCAATATTTAGGGAAAACAGAAAACAAACTAACTAACAAAATAAAGTAAAACAAATAAGGTAGAAAATAAGGTGAAAACAAGGTTACAGCAGAGTGAGAATGAATAGATTAAAGTGCTGTTTAGTAAGGAATACAAAATCTTCTTTGGTCAAGGAGCTGATCCACTGGTACCATTCTACTGAAAAATGTAAAAATGACTACTTGAAGAAATCAATTGTCTTCTGTAGATGGCAATCATTAACTCACAAAATTTCAATGTGCACAGTTGTACACTGAAACTTTGGACCTTGTCATTCCATCGATAGAAAACAGGTGTACTGATTATGAAGTCACTTCAGTATGTTAGTGCATCTTGAAGCAGAGGAAAAAAAAATCAGGCCATCATAAAAGCTAGGAGCAATAAATTACTAATTGCCATATTTCTTTTGGTAATTGTTGTGTAGTTTTTGTTTCTCCATATTGATTCCATTATTTTCCATCTACTTCCCTCACTTAAAACCTGAATGTGATCAAGTAATCAAGCCACGGATCTCATCGTGCACTTTTATAAAAACAAAGCATGAGTTTGTGGTTGCACACATATGACGCTTATCCCCAATGGGAAACTTACCAAGTTATCTGTCAGTTATCTGTCAGTAATTCCAGTTATCTGATTACCCAGGAGCTGGGGTAAGCACCATAGTCTTTTATCCCAAAACAAAGTATGATTGTTAGGGAATTTTAAGAAATTCAGCTTTATAGTTGGAGTTGGGTTATTCCCTACTAACAATACGATCTCTTTCTCACTTCCACACCTGAACATGTGTGTGGGTTAAACAAATGGATGCAGTGTTTGGATCAGTTGCTGTTTTGATCATTTAGCAAATGATTTTTTATAACTGCTCAGTCATGCATTAGTCAAGCCAATAAGAGTGTGGTCAAATGACACCAATGAAGGACTACATTATGGCCAATACAAAATGTTATAGGAATAAGATTACAGTTACAGTTTCTAATGAGTTAGGCATTTAATATAATGTGCCCAGTGCATCTATAATGTATTTAAAATCCATGAATGATGCAGCAACTAATGCTCATAACCAACTACCACAGCACTGGTCAGTATCACTATTGAGCTGAGAATGCTCCATTACCCAAACAATATATGGTCAGTGGCAGTTCTAATGGGCTTACATTTACACTTACGGCATTTAGCAGACGCCCTTATCCAGAGCGACTTACAACGTATACAATCTTACAATCCAAGCAATTGTGGGTT
>JAVSBV010179801.1:0-13303 GCA_033117975.1 Parotocinclus spilosoma | reverse complement strand
AGATAGATAGATAGATAGATAGATAGATAGATAGATAGATAGATAGATAGATAGATAGATAGATAGATAGATAGCTAGATAGATAGATAGCTTGCTAGATAGATAGATAGATGGATAGACAGACAGACAGATAGATATATAGATAGCTTTATTGTCACATATACATTGTAGCAGGTACAATATAAAGCGAAATTAACCATCAACCCGTCGGAACATATAATATGACAGGGTGGGGGGAGGGGTGGGGGGTGGAGAGACAAAACAGGAAGACATAACTAAGGAAAATAGAATATGATAAACATTGGGAAAGATTGGAGATTTAAAAAAGCCCCGTCCACATACTGTCCTCCGAGGAGCACAGTATATGATCTCTTGGAGAAGTGGAACACTGGATACAGGAGGAAAGCCCAAAATATGATTCGTTTCCCAATGGCAACCTTTGGACCTTCAAGATATTTGGCATTATGGTAATAGATTATTTGTACTTTTTCATATTTTAATTGGTCATTGTATATAGCTGATAACTATTAGCTTCATGTCCGCTCCTTTACCCAATGTCCAGATTGCACATTTTGAGATTAGATAGAAATTGCTTATCTAAAGTCTTATATAACTGAAGTGATGTGCATCTTTGATCAGGAGATCAGAGGAAGTGGAGGCTGCTCTGGCATGAGCAGTATGAAATATGGCGTTTATTAAATGAAAACAAGGTGAGAAAACTGGAAGAAACGTTATACTGACGCTTCATAGAACTGTAATGTGGTTAAAACACACACACACACACACACACACACACACACACACACACACACACACACAAAACATACCATGAGCCTTGTCTTTCTCCTCTCGCCTTTCTCTGGCTAATCTCGCTCTGTCTTTGGTGCCATCTTTAAAGGAGAGATAATTGTTAAGAAAGAATACATGCTTCCATGTGAAAATATACTATATATTCTAATGCTATTTAATCAGCACTGAATTGCAATTCTCTCCATCTCCATCTCCAGGAAACATTAGATGCAGTTATTAGTAACCACAACACCTTCTGATAAGACTGGAACACGCCCAGCTCAAAAAGATAGGACATATTTGACTCTCGTTGCTTTATTTGATATCCATCGAACACTAAGATCCTTCACTGTGCACAGCCATAACTGTCAATTCGGTTGTTCAATTCTTGAGCCTTGAGCAAACAACAATCAGCCATTGCACCATCGCCTGGTACAGACCACCCTAAAAATAGCTTGTGCAGTGAAATGGGTGCAGAATTCTAGCTATGGTTGAGGATGCATATTTGATTTTTTATTTATCCCATCCCCCCAGTGCTCCCATTTCACTGCTTGTGCATCCAGTTTAGTGAATATCCTTACAGGTAGCCTGATTATTCATACAGCCTGACATCATGTAGTAACGGCTCATCAACATAGCTCAGCCACAATAGGTCTGGATACAATGGAAAGGCTGCAGAAATCCTCCTAATGGTCATACTGGACCTTTTGATGGCACCCGGGCAGATTTTACTGCACATACAAGTTCATTTCATAAGCATGCATTTTGTAGCAACATCTGCATTTGGATCTGGGTTTATCCTCCTGGTATAATCACCTGTCTAAGTGAGTGCACTAATGCATCTCAAAATGGGCAGGTGAATAAAATCTATAGGTTATAATAAAAATCTATAGGTTATAATAAAAATCTATAAGTTATAATAACAACAGCAGATTTTGCAAGTAAGCTCATATTCACATTAACTGACGGCTGAAGAAAATGAATTTGTAAGTCACTTACTGGCCGGTTTCTCTAACACTGCAGCCATTTCCACTTCTTTCTCCAACAGATTACTGTGACATCCGGAAAAAAGCACTCTCTAAATACCACACTGTTTACATGACAGAAAGTGTTCAATAAAATGGCAAATGCATCTTCTGGAGAGGCGAAGATTTGCAGTTATGATCTGTTTTGTAGGGGCGCCGATGGGAAATTTGTGTGGATCCGCTGATGAATCGATTCCTCGTTTAGAGGCGTTTTAACTCACGAGTCGACTCCAACGATTTCAAGTAAGATTTAGAAGGTTGTAGAAAATACAAACCACACTGCTTACAAAAATTATGTTATATTTAATTGTGTCACATTAATTTTATAATGTTTTTTTGTGAGCAGGATAATATAAATGTTCATGAAAACAAGTTAAATTAAATTAACGTCGTGTCCGTGAGCAACATTTGACCTAAAGCTGCAAATCATACCATTTATCATGCTATTTAAAATAATAATAATAATATTCATGCATTAAACGTTGCATTAGATCTTCTTTTCCAAACATGCTAACTATTCTTGTACGTTATATATATTTATATATAGTCAGCATAATATATATTTTTATCATCATTACTCCCTGCATTTCTGCTATAAAACTGATTAAAAAAAACATTTTCCACCTATTTATTTATGTTTAGTTCTGGACTTAAAAATTTCAACTTTAACCAAAAACTATTTTTTAATCGCCTCAGTCAATTCCTTAATACCTGAGAGTCCGAATCTGAGTCGATTCCTGAATCGAATCTTAATCGAACAACCGAAGCTTCCACATCTCGAGCGCCCGAGTATTGTGTGGATTGCCTCACGTGCACTACGTCATGCTAGAGATGGTTCTATAGACTGTAGTCATGGCAACTACAGAGACGATCCTTTAATATTTCGCGTGCATTGTATTTAAATTGCACGGCCGCGATGCACAACACCAGGATTTACGTACCAAATCAAAGTGCACACGTGCAGAAACAAAGGCATCTGCGTGGCCCGTGCTGTAGGGACACACTGGTGCACGCGCACCATAGTTGCTGAATCAAATGTCCATAATGACACGTCAGAGTGCGCGCTGTATTCACATCACAAAAGACACCGCTGTGCACGTGCAGCGTAGCCCGAAGTGGCCCACTTGACCCTGTTCTCCATTGTGTAGAAATTCGTGCGCATGGCTGTGGGAGGTCCTCACGTGCGTGTTTATGCAAACGATCCAGGTCCGTTTGGTTCCACTGCACATATGACAAGCACGTGCTCATGACTAGTAGAAATGTGCAGAGAAGGAGATGAGGAAAGCCTGAAAGGAATCAGAGGACACGAGGAGCTCTTAGGTAAAACACACATTGCGTCATGTAAACATTTCTTACGTCATAACTTACAACAGCTGGCCTGGTTTATGGTGCCTGTTTACATTTAGAAGATGTCCTTATGAAACAAAGAGCTTCCAAAGCATTCACTTACACACAGGTCCACATGCACAAAGAGAGAGAACATGCAAAGTCCACACACACACACACAGCACCTGGTTGGATTTAATTAATAATGCATCAGCATCAATGCCTATTTCAATAGAAGCAAGATTACATCAATATTAGACACTCATTAATCCTGGGCCAATTTAGAGCGACCCGTTATCTCATACACGCCTTTGGAATGTGGGAGGAAACCAGAGGACCTGGAACAAAGCCCCAGGGGCCTGCAAATTCCACACAGGAATCCCACAAGCTCCAAGGTCAGGAATCCCAGGACTTATGAGCAGATACCATTAGGTCACAAGTTCAAACCAAAGCCTGGGGCTGTGGTAGCCTATTGGTTAAGGTACTGGATTATGGACTAGAAGGTCCAGGGTTCAAATCCCATCTCTGCCACAGATAGGTCCCTCAGTAAGTCCCTTTACCCACAATTGCTCTGATTGTAAGATTGAAGTCGCTCTGGATGAGGGCATCTGCTAAATGACATAAATGTAGATGTTTAAACTACAGGTCTTGTTGACTTTGTTTTAGAAATGCTTCACATTAACAATAGCATCTTAATTAACTAAATGACATTCCCGCAGTTTTAATACCTGCACCCTAAAGTGTAAAAACATAATGTTCGACCCCTAAGCTCTCAAAAGTTGAGTTGATTTAAACTTGCAGAAACACATCTTTATTATGTTTTTTCTCCACACGTTGTGTAAACTTTTTTGCATTTTGAAAATCAGCTCAGGTAAAATGACCCATGGTTGCCAAAACCTTTGCATACTGTATACGTTGTACAAAGGAGTTCTATTTACAGTGTGTGACTTGGACACCACACACTGGGGGATTGTGGTGGCCTAGTGGGGAAGACGCTGGACTTTGGACCTGAAGGTCTAGGGTTCAAATCCCACCTCTGCCACAGTTGGGTCCCTGAGCAAGGCCCTTAACCCACATTTGCTTGGATTGTAGGACTGTAAGTCGCTCTGGATAAGGGCGTCTGCTAAATGACAGAAATGTAAATGTACACAAGTAACTTGCACAAGAAACGTCTTTAAACACATCAACCGAGTAAGAACAACATGAATCACCATGAATCTGCAGCAGTGATTGCAACATCTGGAGATGAAAGACATTTTTATTTCCTGTTATAATTTGTTAGAATCATCAAGTCCTCTGTAAATCCACCATCCTTAAACTACTGCAGATATCCAACAATCTGCTCTCACTAAAGGACACGTCTAAAAAAATAATAAATAAATAATAATAATAATAATAAAAAAACATAACATTACATTTCATCTCTGCATCGTATTGTTTGAATAAAAAAATTCTCAAACTTCTTTTTTTCAATTAGTTTTTCAAATTGTAGAAAGTAAACATTTTACCTTTGCATACTGTACATGTTGAACAAAGGAGTTCTATTTACAGTGTGTGATTTAGTAACACAAGTAACTTACACAAGAAATGTCTCTGAACACATCAACCGAGTTGAACAGTCTAGTTTAATGCAGTAACACAATCGACTGTCTTCTCATGAATCTGCAGCACTGATTGGCTGTTCATGGCTGCAACCTCTGGA
Source organism: Parotocinclus spilosoma (assembly GCA_033117975.1). NCBI lineage: Eukaryota > Metazoa > Chordata > Actinopteri > Siluriformes > Loricariidae > Parotocinclus > Parotocinclus spilosoma. Next base: position 8,461 of record JAVSBV010179801.1, on the reverse strand, counting down.
GATGAAAGAGACTTTTATTTCCTGTTATAATTTGTTAACAGGTGCTTAGCTGTCTGGGAACAAGGTAGGGATTTATTTAGAGGAAATAACATTCATGGCTCAATATTATTCCTCGGAACATTCATATAACATGATCTGTCGATAAACAAACACCTTATAATAGTAATAAGAACAAATAATAATTGATCAAGTTGTTACGTTTATTTCAAATTCAAGGGCTCTTTTCAATTCGAAGCAGCAAATGACAAATTATTGACATGTCTGAAAAAGGTAAATCCACCGTCCTTCAACTACTGCAGATCCCAAACAATTTGCTCTCAGCAAAAGACACGTCTGGAAAAAAACACTCATCATAACATTACATTTCAGCTTTGCATCATCGTATTGTCTGAATACAAAAATAATTCATTTTCTCAAACTTTTCTTTTTTTCAGTGATTTTTTTTTTAAATTGTAGAAAGTAAACATTATTTTAGTCTCATTTCAGAATCACAGTTTATTTAAAACCCTTTGAGGACCAAGGAATATTTTTGCCCCATTCCTTTAAATGGACGGCAAATGCGATTGAAACAAATTTGTATAAAAGCGCTCGGTATGTGACTGACTTTATATAAACAAGGCTGCTTTAGATATGCAAGTGTCAGTTCCGTTGTCAGGTTGAGCAGAATAACTCGAATTATGTGCGTACAATCCTTAAGGTCCTAAAAGGGTTAAAAAGGTCGGAATGAACTAGAGATGCACCGGCACCATTGGTAATCGAGAATCAGGAAAACGGAACTGGGGGAAGAACTTTAGCATGTGACGTTTGGTTCAAAGTGGAATCAGTTTAGAATCGGTGCATCCCCAGTACATGTAGACTTTATGTAACGTGGCAGCTCCATAAAATGTGATTTTTAAAAAGAAAACCTCAGAGGGGAAACCTCTGAATCTTAACAGTTTGCTGCGTGAGTGCAGAACACGAATGAAGTGCTCCATGATCAGAGGTACATCTGATAACCAAATAAAGATATTACAAAAAATACACACGGTTGTGGTGCTACAGCTATCTACGATTCTCAAGATCATTTCTCTTAAAAGTTTTAGGTCGTAAAAAGAACAAGGAGGGCAGGACAAACATAAAACAGTTCATTTTATTGCGAATCCAGGGATTCTGTACTCAAACTAAATTCCACCTGGTGTGAAATTATTATAAATACGCTAAAAGATCAGAGGGACTGAAGATGGTGATGCAGTCGTGTAGTTAATGACAGAGCCCTAAAATCAGAGGCACCTTTAGATGGACAGAGAGGCGACTCCACTCAGGACGCAGGCTCTCGGGCTCCTCCGGATGAGAAAAGTTCACTTCACAATAGCAGCTGCTCCAGATTAAATCTGAAACAGGGGATTAGCAATAAAACAGTGACCAATGCAAACTCACAGTATACATTATTAAGAATTACTTATAAATACCGCTCACTCAAATTAGGGGATCCTTTAAAATGAAATCTTTCTGTTATAATAAGGTTCAAGCGGTTGTGCAGAGCTTTTAGAACAAAACCAAGGCAAACCATAACTCAGATTAAATACTGTTTATATGCCTATTTAACATGAAATATAATCTCTTTAACATAGTCACCCCCAAATGTCATCTGTCCTAATTTATACACGTTTTAAATAGGTGAAATTAAAAATCTCTCTAGAGCAAATCAATTCGAAATAAAACAGGAATATTTAACAGCTAAGCAATGTGGTTATAGTTTAAAAAATAAAATATCCCTCATTTTTTTGAGCATCTTTAAAACCACTGAAAAATATGAGCTGCAAATGTATTAACTGCTAAATACCGAGAGCAAGACTGAATGTTGTGAGTGTGAAAGCCAAACACAAACCAAAGAGAGTCCTGCATCAGCTCCATATCAGTCTATTCTAAATCCAGTTTACAGACTCACTCGTCAACTTTTCACCCAATCCCTCGTTTGAATGTGAAAATGCAAATTACATCATCAATGTCCTCGTCGTCATCAGCAATGTCGTCAAACTGAATTTCATCGTCGTCGCCGGGTCCAAATGTATCCGTCTCGTTGATTTTGGCTGTAAAACAGGTTGTGAAAAATAAATAAGACGCTGCATATAGTACTTTAGAATTAATCCTAGATTCAGTCAGACCAGTCTGTGAGACTAAAATGTAGACAGATACCGTGCTCTGGAAGCTCTCCGTAGGCCTTCAGACTGCGAGCCTCATCAGCATTGTACTTCAAAATAACATCAGCTTTTGTGTCCTAGAATTTAAAAATAAAAAAATACCCTCTTTGATCAATTAAATAAATTAAATATATCTATTTAATTATTATTATTATTACTACTGTACTGTATAATATTATATATCATAATAGCTTAATATTATGTCATAATCACATTAGGAATATATTATGAATGCATGAAATTATACTAAACTATGTTAATACTCATTTATTTCTTAACACATCAAGTAATATAAATATATTATATTTTCAATAAAATTGAATGCAAAGTAATTACATTTACACATACATTTAATTATAGATTTTAGCTATTAATAGTGCAATGCTTTTAAGTTTATTACATTTTGTAATAATTATTGATTCATGTATTTATTGCAGTTTGTTTAAGAAACATTATACACATACATGCAATATTACATGAACTGGCAAAAATGAATACTTATGCCATTAAAAAAACAACAAAAACCGTATTTCTACAGAAAACCAGACAAATTGTGTCAATACTTGATATTCTTAATATGATCTCATTTGGACAGTAGCATAAGGATATCGTATGTTTATTTTAGTGAGCAGCAGACTGACCTGATAATCTCTCAGGCCTATAAGTATGATGTCCGAGGTGTTTATCCAAACCTAGATAAACAAAACAAACCTTGAAAACCCTTCAGCAATCAATGAGAACTTTGAATACAAAAAATAAGACAGATAGAGACAGACAAACGAAGATAAACGGTGTGGTCAAGCGGTCACAGAAACGTCTGTACTTTACTGATCAACAAAAACCTACATCTGTACAAATATAATTAAACATCTGGGCTAATACTGGCAAAATTGAGATTCCATGTTTGTGGTGAATAAGACAAATACCGTGTAATTCCTAGTCCTAATTCCTAGTGTGTGTGTGGGCATGTAATGTTCCCCAGTCCTTTAGTCAGAAATAACTTAAATCATCCTGAGTGAAATAACCACTTTTGTTAATCATACACGTTGTGCGTTTAGATGTTCGTTTGCTTATCTAGCCGGCCGGTTTGTGTTGTGTCAGTTAATCAGAACACTTCAATGTAGCACAAAAAGCTGTATAACTGAGCCAGTGGCAACGTAGTTTACAAAATGAAACAACAGAGCCGGCAGCAGAGACCACATGTCAGACGGCGTACCTTTTTCCGGAGTTTTCCTCGGATGTGACAAAGCCGTTTAACGCCATCAAAGCACATGGCCTCCAACCTGCCGTTTCCCAACATCTTTATTACCTGTGCGTATTCTGGAACAGACGAGATCAGAACATGTTGAGGAGGATGTGAATGTGGATCACACGTCATGTAACCGCTTGATTTCGTGTCCTACCTTGCCCATCTTCTTTAAACACCAGCTCTCTCTTCTCAGATTCGTTCTCATTCTTACCACGTCTCCTGTTCTTTCCTCCTTTTCCTGTACACAGCACGGAGGACAAAACACAGTATTTTTATAGCGTGGTCTCATTTAGGGGTGTAAAGCTTACAGGATTTGCTCCTTCGGTTTCAAAATGTGAATGGAATTTCGCTTCAAGTGCATGATTTTGTGGTTTAGAAACTGTTCTGTTGACGGTTTTATTGACTGCTCTTCAAAGAGCTGATTCTGTGCGCTGTGGGGAAAAACATGGCAGTGAACGCGTTCCATTGTGGATCTGAGCAAAAGGCATTTTCCTTCAATGGGAATAATTTAACCCAAAGCCGAAAGTGCAGAAGTATGACAGAGTAGCACATCTGCAATTAAAAAAACAACATGAAAACAGCATGAAATTTAACCCCAGGTCTGACAGCTCGAGATTAAGTAATTAGCCACTAATGATGCACGATATAGAATTTGTTTTTTTTTTTTTGGTTATGAGCATCGGTCCGATATTACAATTATACCCGATATTAAAACCCATATTTATTATATGTTGGCATAAGAACAGTTATTCAGTTATTTTGTGGAGCTTCTCGGTCATAAGCTTAATTGTACCGGGACTGTGGTAGCCTAGTGGTTAAGGTAAAGGAGAAGGTCCAGGGTTCAAATCCCACCTCTGCCACAGTTGGGTACCTGAGCAAGGCTCTTAACCCACAATTGCGTGGATTGTAAGTGTATTCATTGTAAGTCGCTCTGGATAAGGATAAGGGCGTCTGCTGAATGCTGTAAATGTAAAGCGTGCCTTTTAAAAGAATATAAAATGGAAAATTTCCCTTTTAGTGAACTGCACCCTAGAGTAATCGTTACATCTGATGTAACTGTTTATTATTATTTTTATTGTCAAAATGAATTATGGATCCAGGTTCGAACACCAGTTTGTACAGAAAGGTAAATTATCGCAATAATGTGCAAAAAAACATCCTAAGAAATTCAGTATCGATGTATCCCTATTAAAACCTTGGCTTTCAAAACAAACGGACAAAAAATAATAATAATAATAATAATTTTTTACTTTATTTCAATACATGCCACTACAACATTATAAACTATTTTACTGTGATCGAGGATTTTGAACAAAACCTTCACTTCTAGTATGGACTGTAAATCATGACGTGTGTGTGTATGGTGATAATTCTCTACCATATGGTTCACAAATATGAGTGTTGTACAAAACGCTAAAAACTTAATTACATTTACATTTCTGTCATTTAGCAGATGCCCTCATCCTTATCCAAAGCGACTTACAATGACTACAGTCTTACAATCCAAGCAATTGTGGGTTAAGAGCCTTGCTCAGGGACCCAACTGTGGCAGAGGTGGGATTTAAACCCAGGACCTTCTGGTCCATAGTCCAGTACCTTAGCCACTGGGCCACCACAGTCCCATAACTACAGGACATGCCATGCAAATTCAGTCCAGGCACCACATTTCCCTTAAGAGTAAACAGGCCCCCAGCTCAATGACCACTTTGTGAGGGTGGTGTTTTTGCATTGGCTTTGCTCAACCACTGGAGGCCAGAAGCACACAAGCATCCAATATGCAAAGGCCAAGCAGCGGTCAAAGGTCACCAGGCCAAACACGAGAATGGCTTTTTGTGTGGCTTTGTTTATATACAGTATAGAAATATCTTAATTTTATCATGCAGACCTTGTTTAAAGTTTAGGATCCCTGAATGGTTCTGCAAATCAGACACCTAGTGTTAGGTGGAACAAGGTAGGTGAGAGGAAGAACCAAAAGTGCCAGTCACCCACACACCAGTAGGGTTTGATGCAGGAATAGTGGCTGAGAAATCCCAAAAATAAACAGTATAGAGGCTGGGAATGACCGAAAGTGTCTAACACCCATTAAAACAGGAGGGCCTAGTACAGTATACCTTATTAGAGATGGATGTATTCCTATGTTTTACTTAGCTACAGCAAATTACATCACAGGGTTCATGGCACATGATGTAGAGCAGTGAGCATGATACAGTTCTGTGCAAAAGTCTTAGGCCACCATTAGACATTCCATTGTTTTAGCCATGATATAATGACCATATATACTGCTCCCAAAATGAATATCCCCTAATGAAATGTCCTCTAATTTTGTGAGCAGGGTATAAAGATTTCTCAGTCCCTTTATTAATATAAAACCCCGAAAATCTGAATGCAGTAGGAAAAAAGGAGCTTGTATATGTTAGAGTGGCAAGTATTTATTGTGACCTCCCTTTACACTTGAGCAATTGTGAAACAACTAAAATAACATTCTTAAATTAGAAATAACAAAATAACATTCTTAAATTAGAAATAACAAAATAACATTCTTAAATTAGAACAATAACATTTCTTTGTTCAAGAGATGAACATAAAACTTTTCCAGTTTTCATTCGATTATTGTGTATAATTATTCTTCTTATTATTGTGTATTATTATTATTATTATTACTATTATTAATTAAGGTCTGAAAACACTGCGTCTTTTTGGTTACAGTGAATAATTGCTCTTGTCATTGCTGTAAATCAATATTTTAATTTGAAACTTTTCAGTAATTTATACTATAGGATACATTTTTAAAAAATTTATTTCACTCAAACACATACAGGACTTTGTTAAATAACTTGTCTTCACTTGTTTCAGAGCTGTACATTGGGTCAGTTGGCATCTCTAAATTGCAGTATGAGTTCAATTCAATTTTATTTTATTTATATAACGCTTTTTACAATTTTAGGGAAAATCTCCCTAAAATGGTAGGAAGAAACCTAGGGAGGACCAAGACTCAACAGGGGATCCGACCTCCATGGGTGGCCTAGATGTTAATTAAATTAATACTAAGCATATAAATTATAGCAAAATTAGGTTAATAAATAACACATTCATAATAATTTAAATTAGTAATAGAAAAAATTGAAAATAAACTAAATTATAAAACAAAATAGATTATAAAATGAGTCCTTAGTGGGATGTCCTTGGAGGCACATCGTCTCCTAATGTCCAACTGGTGGAGTGTGTGTTTGTGTCCAGTAATGGATTGGTGGCCGGTCTAGGAATTTGTCCCTCCTTGCTGCCCCCAAACCTGAATCAGATTATTAGATTAAGCATGTGAAAAAATAAATGTGTGAATCATTTTGGTTTCAAATCGATTTTTTTGTATTGATTTCAGAATCATGCCGTCACAAACAGGCATTTTATTCCACTGCTCTGCTTTCTTTGGGACACTGCTGACCTTTCACTTCCTCACATCAGCAGTTCTATTTAGCAGCAAGTGTGTGTGTGTGTGTGTGTGTGTGTGTGTGTGTGTGTAACTGGCTGTATATAAAGAAGCTCTTTGTAGTTACGTTACAATCCTCAACAGTTTTCGACTCGGTTAAAACTACAAACCAAAGTGAGGAAACCAGAACTGTCCAGCCGTTTCCAAATGTTTGTTTACATTTTAAAAGTCACATCAAGCGAGAACAGAATCTGGTTACTATTGTGATGTGACCGTCCTGAAGATGATCATACAGCACAGAAAAGTGTAATAGAGGTGATAGAGAGAGCGTGTCCGTTACATAAAGAAATGTGTGTAAGAATAAGAAAAGGGCCAAACTATAGTGTATAATAAAAAAAGAAAACATTGCAACAGTAGAAGGACAAAATACAGGTGATTTTTGCTTCCCTCCAAAAAAACCCTTAAATAAATAGAATATATATAAATATATAAACCTATACATAATTCAGTGGTGTGTTCTTCCAAATATCCATAGGGCGATAATTTACCAGTATCGTATTTCAATCGGCAAAAACTGTTGATATTATATTACGTTTCTTTAATATACGAGTATGATTTTAGACACCCCCTTTCATTTTGGCACCACTATCCCAATGACAAGACTGGAACAACTTCAACTAAGTGGCTTACAGGTTTCATTATTTTCACTTATTGTACATCTTTCATTATTTTTATTGTTGTAGATTCCTTTGCTTTATTCATGCTTTTAATAATGAATTACTAGGGCTGTACCGATTCGATATTATGTATTGGTATCGGCGCGATATGTGGCAAAATCACTGAATTGGAGCTCAGATGGGGGGGAAGAAACAGTTTGATATCTTCCCTATCATGTATATGCTCAACTACAATTTGGACGAAACACTGTAAACAGAGATGTGTCACATAAACAATAGCTGGAACTCAAATTAAAACTGATAGCTAGCAGCGTGCTCATCATGTCAGCTGTGTGGAGTTATTTTAAGCTCAAGGATGATAAAAGTAAAACAGCCGACTGTAACAAGTGTCCTGATATCGGTATCGGCAGATATTCAAGTTTGCAGTATCAATATCGGCCATTAAAAAAAAAAAAAATTGTATCGAGCCAGCCCTATTAATTACATACGAATATAGAAGTAAAAAATATTTTGGGGGATTGGAACACATTGATCTTATTTAAATTATTTCTTATTGGCAAATTTGATTCAGAACAAAATGATTGTCTGAACCTATTAAATTTTGTATTTTACATTAAAAACACATTGTTGTTCGCTTGCATCCTACTTGAAATTATAATTTAATTTATTTATTATAGCTTAATTATTTATTCCATTCTATTCATATTAATTATTTATTTATTTTAATTAATTAATTTTTTTTATAATAAAAAAATATATATATTTATTCATTTATTTTTTATTTTATTATTTTTTTTATCCTTAAATCTTTTTTTTTCTTCTTCTTGCAAAGGGTGTGTGGGGGGGGGGGGGTGAGTTTAAGTATTTTTAAAGGTATTTAAGGGTTGAATTCTTTTGGAGACATTTTTCTTTCGTTCTTGTCCTGTATACA
>JAVSBV010179791.1:0-13304 GCA_033117975.1 Parotocinclus spilosoma | reverse complement strand
CTCCCGCCAATAACTATTAAATTCTGTCCCGCGCCGCAAAATATTCTGACGGGTCCCGCGGGAGTGCAGACCTCTAGCGTGAGCCTCTTAGAGCACTAAGAGTGCAGGAGAAAGGCGTATTCGGGGTGCGTCCCAAATCGTGCGACACAGTGTGAATCCGAAACGCCGGGGGGCGAGCGTGAGCTCAAAAGCGCGGTAGGCGCGAGTAAGGACCGCTTCGGGTGCGTCCCAAATCGGTAGACGCAGCCGAGCGGAAAGAACCTCGGGGAACGCGCGAACGGAGGTTAAGCTTTGGGAAAACCCTCATAATAATTCCCTCAGAACTAAATAACCTCAGGGGTTCCCCCCTTACCCATCCGTCGGCGACAAATGCACCGTCTAGCCGTAATGGCGGACATGAACGAACGCTACGAAGCGTCGGCGCGAATGTGAGCGCGAACGATAAGTGACGACGTGGCACTGAGGCGCGCTGGAGCTTGCGTATAAATAACAAGAGCTCCAGGTGATCCTAATCACGTCGTCAATTACAATAAGGAATATAAACCTGCTTCAGCGATCGCTCCGTAACGTTAAACCGGGACGACGGCGGTACGGACGAGGAGCCGCGGTGAGTCTCCTAACACATTCTCTCAGTTTAAACTTTTGATCTGTGATTTGTGTTCTGTTCTGAATAAAATATTAGACGTTGGCAGCTCCACATCATTGCATTCAGTTTTTATTCACAATTTGTTTAGTGTCCCAACTTTTTTGGAATCCGTTTTGTAGATTATATATATATAATATATAACAATAACTGTGATAATGGGGGGGGTAAAGAGGTTTAATTGAGTACCAACAATAACTGTAATATGGGGGGGGCGGGGGTGAAGGGGTTTAAATGAGTACCAACAATAAATAATAATGGGGGGGGTGAAAGGGGGCAAAGGGGTTTAAATGACCAACGATAACTATAACAATGGAGGTGGGGGGTTCTTCAGTAGGACCTACAGTTCTGTTTTATTTGGAGTGTCTACATACTTTTGGCAGCGAGGTGTAAGACAGAAACGTTTGGTCTAACGCTGTGTTTATCAATCAGTATTTGAGATCGCGTCATCAGCTAAAGGGTTTTGTAGATTGAAAGAAAGAATGACTAGGCTTCCCCCTGCTGGTGACTGTGCTAAATGACAGTGCAGATGGTGGATCAGAATGGTCAGAAATATTTAAAGCTTTGGGTTGCGGTTCATTGCAGGTAAATGGAGGAAATCAGAAGGGTTTGTTTAGATGAGGCTCTGAATGCGCAAACGTTTCAACTACCAGAATGAAAGTAGTTGGGCAGAACAAGGAGGCGGAAGTGGTAAAGGTTAAGGGTGCGTTTCTTCCTCTCACATGTGGAAGTGGTTATAGAATGTAGGGCACAGATTACAGTGAATTCACAACCGTGATTAGATTAAAATCCAGTGTTTAGAGCCAAACGCAAGCAATGTTTGTGTTTCTGCATCAAGAGAGTCAAGAGGCAAAGAGTTTTATTTGTAGCACGCAGTATAAAATGCAATTAAATACATAAACAACACTTGTTAAAATAAAACAAAAATTGTAAAAAAAAAAAAAAAAAAAAAGAGAACAGAGGGAAGATCTAGTCATCATTACATCATGCTTTTTGCTCAGGAACTATAAGGTACTATAATCTCTTTACTCCCTCTCACCTTCTTTAAACACCTTCTCCTGCTCCTGCCTCCCTCCTGACCACTCTGACCTCAGACGACCTGTCTGGCCTGAAGCAGCCTGGTCTGTCGGACAGTGAGGAGCAGATGCAGCGGGTGGAACTTGCACGCGCCAGGCCGATGGCTCAGTGGAAGGCGGTGACCATTCAGGCCTGGCTCGAGGTTGTCCTGGCCATGCCGATGTACGTCCAAGCCTGCTCAGAAAACGTCAAGAGCGGAAAGGTACAGCCAAAACCCACACAGCGTCACCCCACGGTCCAGTCACACAGCAGGTCTTAATGTTTGAGCAAGACGGTGGGGTGTGCATCAGGTGACTGCCAGGAGACTGACAACGGAGCATCATGGTGTAATTTCTGTCCCCCTGCAGGTGCTGCTTAGATTAACGGATGAGGATCTGGAGCATGGGCTGGGAATTAGAAACCCCATCCATTTCAGGAAGCTCCGTTTGGCTATTGAAGACTACCGGGAGGCAGAGAGCAGACCAGGGTAAAATGAGTTCATACATTCTCACACCCACTTAACCGAATTCACAACACACAAACACAAAGTCCTAAGAGAAAAGTATTTCCACACACCTATCTATACTATCTAATGTTCACCATCTAGGCTGCCCAAAGCTGCCTCCCTTTTTGAGTCCAAGGTTTTTTCCTTGTAACGTTTAGGGAGTTTTTCCTTTCCACTTTGTGCATAGATCTCTGTAAAACTCCGTTGAGAATAAAGTAAGCACTTAAGAATAAAAAGTTGACATAGCTTGACTCTGTTGTGTCTGGTTCATGACACCGTAGTTGTGTAACAAATAACAGACATCATGCTGCCTCCTCAGGCTGTCCAGGGCAGCTGATATGGATCATCTGTGGGTGTGTAAAACATGGCTGAGTGACGTCGGCCTCTTGCAGTACTCCAGGGTGTTTCATAACCATCTGGTGGACGGCAGAGTGCTCGGCTCGCTCACCCGCCATGACCTGGAGACCAGCTTCAGGATGTCAAACAAAATGCACATCGGTAGCGTGTTATTGGGCATCCAGCTCCTGCAACTCACTGGCTTTGACCGAGAGGTAACTCAGATAGATGAACCTTCTGCTTTCATATTGGATTTAATTTGATTGTGGGGGGATGTTACAGTTAGTTAAGTGTTTAAGACTAGAGCACTCAAAAGATTGGAGAGTCAAAACCCCCACTGTGCCAACGATCCAGAAAAACTGTGCCTGTGGCCTGGGACAAACTGTCCTCTGCAGGGGTGGTTCCCATCTTTTGCCCTGTGGTGCCGGATAAGTCCTTTCCTCCTTTATTAACAGCTAACTGAGAGTTTAGTTTTATTACCAAGAATTTAGAAATTAGGTTTCCTGGTTTCCCGGGCATGGTGGGACTGGTTTCTGATGTTGGAAACAACTTGGGTGGAGCTCAAGGGGAGGAGTATCTTAGCTTGTGGATCTGGAACTGGTACTGGAACACAAGATTGGAAAGAAAAGTGAAAATGTAGATAGTTATTGATTAAGAGCACATAGTGTTTTAACAGCCACCAGTTTCAGTCTAACCAAAAGCCTGCTATAAATGTTTTATAAATAAATGGCAACTTAAAAAATTGTGAGAATCTGAATCTTGAACTAAATTGTGTCTGCATGTCATGCTTGACTTGGCCAAAAGGCACCATCGGAACTCGCACCCTGGTTAGTGGATTAGACCCCATCACCACCTGAGAGCCAGTTTTTCATTCTTGTCTGTGGTAATGGCACACAGAGAACACAAATTATTAGTGCATTAATGTTTGTCATGTCTATGTTTGGAAGGCGCTGCAGGACCGCCGAGTGCAGTGTGAACACAAGGACTTTGACCCCCTTGTTTGGACCAACCATCGGGTTATAAAATGGATCCGAGACATTGATCTGAAGGTGAGATGGGTGTTGATTGTTTTTCCATTTCATTCTTTTAAACTCCAATAAATGACCCAAGCCCAAAACGGTTTCACCAGACAAGACCTCTTTGGAAAAAAGTTGTGTCTGCCTGAGGAAACATAAAAGAAAATTACATTTTTGGCAGAATCCGGTGAGTGGGATTCAGAGTGGTGTGGGGTACTGAATCACGATTTGAGTCGTACGGTGATGCTCTAAGACAGATAAGCACAGAGGAAGAGGTGTTAAGGTGCAGGGAGCTTTCTCAGCTGCCCGAACCGGCGAGCTGCTTCACCATAATACGTCAATTTGTGCTTTTGGAACGAACAAAAGGCCTCCCACAGCGACGGGACATTATCAAGCTCATGTTTTGGCTTGGTCAGAATCCAAATTTAAGCTCAGTAGAGAGGATTTGGCCTCATATTAAACACAGACTCACTAGAAAGAGATTTTAACTACTGTGAGACAAATATTGACACTTGGTTCTGTATAACGCTAAGCCATGCTTGCCTGTTTTTTGTTTAGGATTTGACATTGAGAACAGAAGGCTTCATGTTTTTTGGTGGCCAGCTTATTGCTTACATGGCTAATATGGGGTTATAGAATATTAGCTACAAGTTTCTCTGAATAATAATAATACTAATAACATCCCTTTAAAAAGGCATAGGAATGAGATAATTTAGGTGATCAGATCCAAATCAGAAACAGGTGGTGACGTTATTGAAAATGAACCTGACAACATGAATCTGAGATGTTTCATGTGTTTTTTTCTGGTCAACCTAATTTAATTTGTTAATAAACATCCAGTCGTGCATCTCAGGTCTGCAACACATTCCAAAAAAAAGCTGAGAAGTGGGCAATTTAGGGCTAAAAACATACATAAAAAATAAATAAGGATGTGATTTTAAACTGGGCAGCTCGGTGGATAGCACAGCTGCCTCACAGCAAGGTGTTCAATCCCAGGGTGGACCGGCCTGGGTCCTCCCCGTGTCTGCGTGGGTTTACTCCGGGTTACTGTGGTTTCCTCCCACAGTCCAAATTAGTCTCTAAAGTGGCTCTTAGTGTGTGACTGTGTATATGTGTGCCCTACGATGGATTGGTTCCCCATCTAGGGTTGTTCCTGCCCTTGAGCCCAGATTGCCAGGTGGGCATCGGATGGCCAGCGACATGGCCATGTGGATTGAGTGGAAGATAATGGATGGATAAATTGATGGCTTTCAAACAAGTGATTGTAATTAGTATTGGGTACAATAGCAGCACCCAGGAAAGGCTTTGAGGATCAAAGGTGGCCAGAGGAACCAGTTTGTCAACAAATGTGTGAGAGATGATTAAAAAGTGTTCCTTAAAGAAAGGGAAGGGATCTACTTTTTGCATATTTGCGTCCTAACTTTTTCTGATTTGTCTTGTTGAAAAATGCACAAGTGTCCCTGGAAAAGATGTCACCTTGAAGGAATGAAAGTCTTAAAGGGCCAGTCCATTACAGGGCTGTGCCTATTTTCTATTTAGCTTCTAATTGCCTCCTCTCAATGTTTTTTGGAGTGTGTTGCAGAACTGAAATGCAGGAATGGATATTTATTAAGGAATAGCTCATTCTGTCTGTAAGTCACAGTAAACGTGCATTGCATTTTTTTATTTGCATTTTCCATACTGTCCTAACTTTTTCTGATTTGTGGTTGAAGGCACTAGACATAACATTGGCTTAAGGCCTCTCACAATAACGAAGTCCAAACCTAAAACGCCTGTCTGAGCTGTGCTATTTTGTTTCGTCCAACAAGAGGGTGCTGTAGAGAAAGTAGTAGTGACAGATAGAGTGGGCTGCAGTGACGTCTGAGGATTAAGCATACCGTGTAGTGGGTGACGGCTCTCTGCGTTGTGGGTAGTTGTCGTGTAGGTTTGCAGGCTCAAGGCAGGTACTCGTGCCCAATTTCCCACTTAGCTAGAAGGCCCTAGCCTTCTGTCGTCGCCGTTGGTGACTCATGCTGTAGGGAAAAGCTCACACTTTCTATGCTGCTTAGTCATAGCAGCACCAGTCATACTCACTTCAGGCTGTACGCTGTGAATTAAGTGGGTGGCTATAAGTCAGTCATTGACAGCAGCCTCTCTTGAGTACCATGTAGATGTTTTGTTTAATTATCAGTCATTCGGCGCTGCAAACTGCTCACTCAGTCACATTTAGCAAAGCCAAGTTACCCTGCACAATAGGTTGGTGCCAAAGGTATGTGGACACCCTTCAAATACGTTGCTTCCATCACTTTAGCCACACCCATTGCTAACAGGTGCCTATAATAAAGCAGTCAGTGGTGTTCACTTCAAAGACAAAACACTGGTAGGTGAAGAGTCAAAGATTAGACTGCCTAAGTGCACTTGTCCATTTATTGCAATTGGTTTATGGGTCAACATACAGCAAATCAGCCTTTTACTCATTCATCTAGATCTAGGATTCATTTAGAGTGCATATATGAGTTAGGAAGCAGCCCACATACCAGACTCCACACAGACACTTACACACAGAAAGCATGTCCCCAGACCTTTGAGCAAGCCAGTAACAGCACTAAGTGCTGTGTAAAAAAACAAGAGGCATTTGTGTGCATCCAATAACTGCAGAAAATCAAATGTTAGTCTCTAATCTGATAAATGAGTTAACACTCACTTGTGTAATCTGATAAAAGGAAAGCTGTGGGTTTACATAAATAATATTGTTATTACAATGATTTTATCCGAGTTCTACATTTCTGCAAGGATATTCTGCATTTAAGCCGCCCCAAAAAGTTTTTGCTCGCTTGCTGCCTTTAGATTCAGGGTTGCCAGGTCCTGCAGCAGAAACAAGCCACAAGGGCTTGGCTTTAAATAGTCCAAAACAGACCACCCACTCCAATGTCAGAGTGCCCACTTGATCAGTTATAAAAAAAAAATGGAAATGTTCCTTTGAACTTAAAACTCAAAACTAATTTGTAGGAATACTAGAGAGAGACAGAGAGGGGGAGGGATCAAACCCAAATAAGCAACACTTGCAAATCGCAACTAACAATGTGGCTTTATAGAAAACAAAGCTGCTTGGAATAAGCAGACTTGGCAACTGACGTTTGCATGCATTCACAGTCTGAAAAAAATTATATCGTAGGTATTTATTCCAGATAGAATAATTGAGTGCATGTGCTCTCAGTATGTATTTACACTGCATTTACCGCTCCTGTTTCCCAGGTCATGCGATTTGTCCAGGGTTTTCGTGGAGTTTGGTGTGTTTTCTTGGATTACTCCAGTTTTCTTCTAAAAATATACTAGTAGGTAGACTGAAATCTAAAGTGCCTACGAGGTAAAGGAGTGAGTCAGCCGGTGAGTAGGAGGCATTCCTGCATTGCGCCCAGGACGAAGTGGCTACTGAAGATGAATTAGTGACTAAATCAATGAAAAAACAGTGTAAAAAACCTACTTAGATGCAGGTTTCAAACATATAATGAAGAATCACTGCCGTAGAGTAGACTCCAGACTACAAACGACATGGAGTAGCCAAATCCACACAGCTACACTAGTTGAATCAACCAGGTGTGTAGCTAAAATAACATGTGATCAATTATTCAGGGTGATGTTTGCTTTACTAAATCTGCTTCCTCCTAAGGCTATTCATCACGTCGTATGTGTGCCGATATGAAGCGGCAACACCAACAGACTCCAGTGGCATTTATCATCGTGTCTTTTAGATTATACAGCACCACTAAAGACAACCGAGAAGAAATCAGGCCAATTACTGTGGTTTACACACAGTTCATGCCACAGGGATATTTACAGCCTCGGGGCTGACATTCTTCTGACGTTTTACCTCAAATCTGTGCCCAACCGTAAAAATACAGCTCTGAATCTCCCAAATTATGTCCAGGCTGCACAGTGTGCACAGTATATGTTATGAAGATCCCTAAATAGCAGTAAAATAATGTTTGCGTTTACCAGTGTGCTGTGGTGCCACTCTACCCTGTACAGGAATATGCTGATGGTCTGCAGAACAGCGGAGTCCATGGTGCTGTAATGGTTCTTGATCCCTCCTTTAACGTTGAAAGCATGGCCAGGATGCTGGGGATCCCGAGCAACAAGCATATGCTCCATCAGCACCTTTATGAGGAGATGAAGTTCCTCTTGGATCCTGCACGGTCAGTCTACCTTCGGTCTCACAGGTGATGCTCACTCTCGTCACTGGGACATACAGGGTCACATTAATATTGAAATTTCAGCACGCCCTTATTTAGAAACAAGCCAGTTTTGTTTCTATAGCCATTTTTCTAATGGAGGATTGTCTCTAGCAGCTTTACAACATTATACTGTCTTCTAATAGCTAAACCCAATCTTGAATTTAGCAAGCCTAGTGTGACAACAGCAAGAAAACAACCCTAAACTTAGTACACTTTATGTAAGAACAGATAAGCAATGCCCCCAACACACAATTAATCTACAATCCTGTTAATTTAAGTACTTTAGCACCTGTACTCTAAGCGATTTACAATCTTAAAATCCAACCAATCATGGGTTAAGACTCTTGCTCAAGATCCCAACAGTGGCAGCTGGAAAGAGGTGGGATTTAAACCCTGGACATTGTGGTTCATAGGCCATTATCTTAACCTCTAGGCCTCTGAGGTTAACCCCCAGTCTCTGATTCTGATCTATACATTCTGATCCAGTTTAGGCCAGCACTGAAATATCAAGGCTTCAAATACATATGTCAGCTTTTAGGTAAACAGGTGGAACGGCGTTAATCGTCCAGAGTAAGTTTATTTCCCTGCCTTGGTGCTTGAAAAGAGAGTCTTGATGCTTGTCTTCCTTTATTCTTGAGTGGCAGATCTAGTCAAACTCCTGCCTTGATGGGAACGAGGTACACAACGAGGTTTGATTAGAGCCTTAAAGAATGTGCTGATCCAGTTTCGGCTTTGTAGGGGAGCATTAGGGTTTTGAATCTGATATGGACAAAGATAAGTACGATGTGGGGTTGTCGTGTGACATGGACTTAGCTCTTTTATGAGAAATTTGTTCTTGGGGAGATGCTAGGTAATAAGAAGTATGCTGGGTAAGTTTATCTTTTATCCTGTTGGTTTAGTCTAGTTTTTAACATCCAGGACTACCAATCAGAAGGTTCTGGTTCCTGGCATTTACCAAAAGCCAAATTTATTTTCTTGGCTTTTTACAGCGGAGCATTGTCTCAATGCAGCTTTAGAACCATCTAGGCCCACAGCCATAACTGAGCAAGCCTAGGGCAACAGTGGAAAGGCAAAACTTCCTACACATTGAAAGGAACAAATGCCCCTGGCCTCCTTGGGCAGCCTAGATGTTACATGTAAAAAAAATGCATATGCTATCTGAGCAGGGCTATTTATGGTATGCCATATTTGAGATTATTCATGATTCGGTAAACACATCGGGCAGGAAAAAGTCCGGAACTTACCCTTTACTACCAGCATGCCTCCCACTTCTTGTTATAACCCTCCTCCAAGCGAGCCGATTCGACCAATGGCATTGCATTAGTCGCAGTTTAAAACAGGCAGTATCTGGTTTCAGAACGAGCATGCGGTCGCTCTCAATCTCCCGGAATAGCAGATAAGAGTGAAACAGTGCAGCCTGTTAGTGGGAGTGAAAAGAGGGTCAAATTAATGTAGAGCTCGCTGTGCTTTCTTTCTACTTCCTCCACAGGGCCAATCAGAACCAGTGTTACAGTAGGAAGGACAGAACGCCAAGCCACTCTCCGGTCTCCACTTGCTGCTACACTGAACACAGACTTCCTCTCAGACCAAATCCAGGCAAGGTAAAGGATAGATGGCTCTCATGTAGAGTAATGTGCAAAAGTCTTAGGCCACCCTTAGATGTAAAGATCATATATCATTATTTCCCAGTCTCTTTATTTATTTATTTATTTCCTATACAGGCAGAAAATATATTTGTATCTATACCAGGAAAACAGCTTTTGTAGGCCGCAGTGTCAAATATTTTACACTTGAGCAAAAGCAGCAACAGCAGTGAACATATTTCCTGTACTTACTCTTTGTATTGTAATAAAGAGACTGAGAAATAATTGCATATGGTCATTATACCATTGCTAAAAGAACAAATCTAGTGGTGTCCAAAAACATTTGTGCAGTATTGGGTAACATATAGGAACATTGCACGGCGCTGGGCAATAAGTACCAGAATTACTCTGTTTTCCCAGAGCTCCCCGAGATTTAACCCCAAAACGGCTGGCGGACAAGAACAAGGTTTTCACGACTACTGCAAATCCTCTCCAAAGCAGGAGAAAACCCGTCCCAGGTCAAAAGGCAGCCCCATGCATGCCTACTCCAGCACGGAGGTCACCAATGTCTAGGATTCAGCAAGTGACTAAAGACATCTCGCCAGGGGGCGTCCTCATTTTAACCGTTCACAGCGGAGCTGGCACATGTACACACATGCCATTCCTCGCTTGAGTGCATCCTCCAGAAACAACATTGTCTAGTGCAAATGCACAACACGCAGTGGGGGTCGGGTAGTACAAAGGGACAGCAATGGCAGCCACAGACTAAACCATGCCAGAATGCAGCTGTGTTTCAAGGAACACGTCTAGAAGTCTTGTAGATGAATACAAAGTATGTACTTTTTAGAGCCTGCGCACAAAATATGAAACCTACATGGAACGGTGGAACATTGAAGCACAACGCCTCCAGAGGGACAAAATGTGTAGTACATACTAAACAACCTGCCACTGATCATGTATTAATTTGATGTATTATGTCAAATGCAGTTTACTTTGCAGCCTAAATCCTGCTGGTAGGGATTTTTCATATACTTATACATATGTATATACATAAACGGTACTGTGCAAAAGTCTTAGGCCACCATTAGATTAGATTTACCATTGTTCTAGCAGTAGTGTAATGACAATACATATAAATAATTATTTTCCAATCAGTATATTAGAATACAAGCAGAACATACAGGACATTTGTATGCAGCATTAAAAATAACCGGTCTTTGACAGGTTATACAGTATATGATCATAATACCATTGCTACAACAACAAATCTAAAAGTGGCTAAGACTTTTGCACAGTACTGTGATTCCTATGTGCAGTCACATAGCAGTTCTAACCACAGCTGAAGAGTCCGAGAACCCATTGAGCAAAGCGATTTGGTTCAGATTGGGTGGTTATTGCGTTGTTTTCGTGCTTTGTAAATATTTCTCAGACAGAGTGCAATTTGTTTATTAAACTTATTTACTGTTGCATTTTGGATCAGGTCAGGCACGTGTACAAAAGAAAAATGCATAAGTTTATGGTAACGAACACACAGCTCCTTACATAAGCTCGCCTTGCCCTGGCTGTGGGGCGTCCTTGGGTTACAGCAGGAAGAAGGAACCCAGCTGCACATCTCCTGTAGGTTTGGCCATCAACGTGCAGCTGAAATCAAAACCAGATGGCCCTAGGTCCATGTCTTGTGTTTAACTCCAACCCGTCGTAGGGTTCCGAATTGTTAGTGCTAGCTTTGGGTTGCAACGACAACACAGATTGGGTGTGCAAGATGTGTTTTGAATACTCTGAATGCCACAGCGAACCTCTCATTTTGTTTTAAACGATGAAAATAACCCCCCTATAACTGCTGTCAGCTCTTTTTTTTTCCTGTTGATGTCTGCTAAGATGTTTATGCTTCCCAGGCCTGATCTGAAGCTCGACTCACAAAAGCAGCAGCCGCATCATGGCGAGTGTGGGAAAGCGCTCCCACTGAAACCCGAAAACCGTTGCTCTCATGGTCTGTAATTTTCCTGAGCTGAAAGGTTTGTTCGCAAAAACAGTGAAGGTGTAAATAATACATTTACAGTGCTTTTTTTTTTTGGCCATACTGATCATGCATTGACCACAGCCAAGCGTATTTCCTATGTTGCAGCTTAACAGAGCACATGGGGTTATGAAACTCCTTTCAACCACAGAGTAAGTACTGTATATCCCATTCAATGTGACGAGGACAGCAATGCAATAAGTCAAAGTCAAAGTGAATTTTATTGTCATTCAGACTTTACAACAGAGTGCATAGCTGAACGAGATTGCGTTTCTTCAAACTCCATTGTGCAGATATATAAAAACACAAGACATACAACTAACAAAGACAGATAAATAACAACATAAGACATATTGCACTTAAGGGAATATATATATATATTGCATAGTTCTGACAAAATATTACAAATTGTAGCAGCATTAAGTGGAGGGCCGCCTGAGAATTAGGTATATGTTCAAGAGTGTAACAGATCTGATGAGTCTGCTCATCAGGAAGTGTTGAGCAGTCTGATGGCTTGTACAGGTGGAAGTGTACAGGTGGAAGTGAGATCCTGATGATGCGCTCTGCTGTCCTCACCACTCTTTGGAGTGATTTCCGTTCGGCGATGGTGCAGTTGCTGTAGACCATGACCAGACCATGGGGCTGCTGGTCAGGATACTCTCTATTGTTCCTCTGTAGAATGTAGTGAGGATATGAGGCGGAAGGTTAGCTCTTCTCATCCTTCGTAGGAAGTGAAGGCGCTGTTGTGCTTTCTTGACCAGAGAGGTGGTGTGTGTGGTCCATGTCAGGTCGTCTGCGATGTACACCCCCAGAAACTTGGTGCTTTTCATAAACTTCACAGTGCCATGGATTGTCAGCGGTGTGTGAACTGTGTGTTTCCTCCTGAAGTCAACAGTCATTTCTTTTGTCTTGTTGACATTCAGTGACAGGTTGTTGCTGTCGCACCAGGCGACGAGTTGGTTCACCTCCTCTCTGTAGGCGGAGTCATCGTCGTTTTCTGCCAATACGAAGGATTAAAGCAACTTAAACAAAAGAAAACAGCAGCAATAACATTTAACAAATCAGTACATCAGTATCTCCAGCCATAAATGTAGGGCTTTCAAATTCAGCCAACAATGGTGAGTATTTGTGGCAAACAAATCAATAAGCAGTTAAATGAATGATTTTGGGTAAACATTCGATATCAAAAGTAAGAGTGACCATAACTGTATTTAGTTTATTCATTTTCTCATATTGGTTAATAATATTCGGGAATATATGAATCATTCAATTAGATATCTAACTACAACCCCAACGATACAGACGATATTAAATAATGGTCATTAATCATGGTCATTACATTTGTTATCCATGAGCAATTGTCTCTAACTAATGGACAGGGAGTGAACATGAAATGTATCCTGCAACACATTCCAAAAACGTTTGGCCAAGGACAATTTTGAGGTGGTAAGGTATGATGAAATACGATACCTATATATAATACCTATGTATATGGTGCAACACCCAAGATGTGTGCACACTGAACCTGAACTTCAATTATGTCAGTAATTCTACTTAACAGCCTATAATAACAGTCCAGTGTTTTATGCATGTTTTTGGTTTGAGAACACAGTGTACCCACACTCCCATGGAAACCGAGTAATAGGAGGGAATTATTATAAATGGGGTAATTAGTGATGCCACATGTTTGGAATTTAAATGTCACTGTTAAACATCTGTACATTGTGTACAGTAGGTAGATGAGTATGTAACACTAAACCCTTTTTGTACAGTGCATCCGGAAAGTATTCACAACGCTTTACTCTCTCAAATTTTGTTACGTTACAGCCTTATTCCAAATTGTATTAAATAAATCTGTTTCCTCAAAATTCTACACAAAATACCCCATTATGACCATGTGAAAAAAGTTTTCTTGAGAGTTTTGAAAATGTATT
>JAVSBV010179780.1:0-13304 GCA_033117975.1 Parotocinclus spilosoma | reverse complement strand
TTAATTTAATACAATTTGGAATAAGGCTGTAACGTAACAAAATGTGGAAAAACTGAAGCGCTGTGAATACTTTCCGGATGCACTGTAGGCTGTTGAAGGTTACTTTGCATGTTATTTCATGGGCACAAGCTTTCATTATTAATTATTCAACAATATCCTCAAACATATTTCATACTAAATATTCTACTAGCTATTACATTTGCCTGCTGCAGTATTTAATTTGCTTTGGGGAAGTGAAGCTCTTCTTCCTAACCTATTCACAGCTAGCAGATTACTAAAAGTCCGGACACACACCAGACAGGGTGGCACTAGACTATTGAAATCATGCATGATTTACTACAGATTTCATCAAAAAGAATAAATGCATGACCTGTTCATTTGTTCAGATTATTAATTCATTCCTCCTATTAATAACCCTTTTTCTCAATAAAGCTTTAGGTCACTGGATGAATAATCTCCTGACTAGTACAATTATGTAGTTTTCTCTGTTTCAACATGAATCTTTATGGTTGCTGTGATTGTCTGGTGCCCTCCCCATGATGTACCTCTTCCTCCACACACAGGCTCCAGACCCACTGCAAGGAGATCCATGCCCAGGAAGACTGGCAACCAGCTTATATGGTGAATAAATGTTATTAAAACGTACAACTGTTTATACTAAAGTGAATAATTTAATTTATGATGACCTTTGGGGTTTATGAATACCTATGAGAAATTTCGGTTCCATTTCACTTCCATTGTGTGAATTTTGATTTCAGTTCTGGGAAATAAAGTTGGGATCTAGGATCTTTTTGATTTAGTAGACCACCTGGTCCAACTTGGTCATTCTTTTTCATCTTGCAGACAGCTGGGTTGGTGTGCAAAAACAAACCACTGGTGAGTGTAGTGCTCTGGGTAATGTTCTACTGGAAATCCCAAGATAGTCTGAATCTCAATGACTACCTGCGGACTCCATTGCCTTGGGTTTGTAAAGTTACATTTATTTAGATATTTTTAGGGCAGCGCGTACTGGCTCACAGTAAGAAGGTCCCGGGTTCAATCCCAGGGTGGAGGGACCTGGGTCCTTTCTGTGTGGAGTCTGCATGTCCTCCCTGTGTTTGCGTGGGTTTACTCCAGGTACTCCAGTTTCCTCCCACAGTCTAAAGACGTGTTATATTAGTAAATTAGTTAAATTAGGTAAATTGGTGTCTCTAAAGTGGCCCTTAGTGTGTGACCCTGTGTGTGTCATATGATGGATTAAGCGGAAGAAATATATGGCTGTGCCTTAACTAAGCAAAATTACTGCAACAGTGGAAACAAAATATTTCTAAATGTGATTAGAGATTTAGCATAAAACATAAAAATGTAACTATTTTACCTTATTAATACCTTTAAAGTGTAATAACATCAGTGTTTTGCTAAATGTATATTGTCTGTTCTTAATTATGTTTGGTGGCAACCCAGGTAAAAAAAGTACTGTAAAATTTGACAGAACTATGAAGTGGCCAAATTACCATCAAAATCCATGGTAGAACTGTGAAATAATTTATGATCAGCTCATAGTCAACTAAGATTACAATTATACTATGAAATTTGACAGTGGAACCTGAAGTGGGCAAATTACCATCAAAATGAATAGCAAATATGTAAACTTTATGGTCAAACTATGAACGTTCACATTAAACCTGCCAATCAATTTACAGTTTTACTATTAAATTTCACAGTACATTTTTTTTCTGGGAATAACTAAAGTTGACCCATATGTTGTACACATTTTCCATATTGCTTACTCTAAAATCATACTTTAGTATATTCATGCACGAATAAATTGTCTGAGATGTGTAAGTACATGTATAAATGTCAGTTTGACAGATGTTTTGTGTTCTTGTTTACTTGTATATACATTTATGGACTGTGACAAAAAAAAGTATTTCAGGAGAACTTTTGACACAAAGTCCGAAAAGGAATCATCTATGCATTTATGAAGTTGTGCTCAAACGTGGGAACATAAATCACTTAAAAGGGCACTTTTTAATTGTTCACCTTACGGTCTAAATCACAAAAATCGAACTATTGTACGTCTTTTCAATACAGTGCTAAATATTGTGCTGCCCCCACGTGGCATGAGATAGAATTTTACACAGCATGAATTGCATGAATCACAAGGTTTGACTCGATTAGTCTCTGGTGTGTTCGTTAGCGTTAAATCTAAAGCTTGTTCAGATTATCGAGTTTCACTCGAGCCTTGTGTTTGAACTAATATTCTGAGTTATATTGTTAGTTATATTTGTTTATTATGAATAAGAAGATGTCACTTGTTATAACGTGCCTCGTTTTATTATTAACTGCTGAAACTGGTGAGTTACAGCTTCTGGGATTTCACACAATTTCAATTCCAAATTCAATTCAAATTAAATTGCTTTTTACAATGGTACATTGTCTCAAAGCAGCTTTACAATATTATATTATCTTAAAAGGCCAATCCCCTCCCCATTTTAGTCTGTTCTGTTCTGTAACAAAAGTAAACGCAACTTTTGAGAGAAAGCAGATTTTAGTACACTGGACAAACGAATAAAGCACATAAAATGTTGCCTTAAAATGAAACATATTTTGAGTTATGTATAAATTAGCAATATTTAAAATGGGTAGTTGGGTTAAGAGCCAATTACATATTTTATTGTTATCCATATGATCTAAGTTAAGATCAGTGTGTTTGTCCCAGTGCAGTTAAGTCAATAGTATAAAAATCTAGAAAAGCAAGTGAATTTAGGGCTTTATGAATTAGTGGAAATAAAGACCGCAAACATTTCTTTCCAGGTGGAAAACTTGAGGATCTCAATGGGCAGATCACAGCTGAGAAGAACTTCACCAATAGTCGGAACAGTAGGCTATGATTTACTGAGATCTAATAATAAGCCATCTAAGTGACACACACAAGGTTCTATCCATACAGAAATTCATCTCAAGACTAGTCATGTGTGTATATAATACACACATACACACACACATAAGTCAATGCCAATTTAGAGTAATCAGTTAACCTAACATGCATGTCTTTGTACTGTGAAAGGAAAACGGAGTACCTGGAGTAAACCCACACAGACAAGGGGAGGACATGCAGACTCTGTTTTATGTTTTAAAATTTTACTGTTGGTTAATGGAATGTTCCAGAATCTGTTTTTATCACATCTGCATCATATAAACAATAACCACTAACAGTAATTGCACAGCTTAATGTGTTTTCCTGTTCTGAGGAGTTTAATTTTAGCCCACAATTACTGTGACAGTCAGCAGCTGGGTTTGGACTTAGTGCTCTAGAATCAGTTTTTGGAGGTGGCATGGTGTCTTAAACGTTTGAGATCCAGAGATCCTGACCTCAGACTTATTGTTGCATGTTCTTCCTGTATCTGTGTGAGTGTATGCCTCTCAAATGAGAGGTAAATTGCTTATTTGAAATTGCCCCAAGTGTGAGTGTATGACTAGTATGGATATTACCTTGCTCCTGTCATTAATATCAGTTGATGCGAATGTGATGTTATATAAATATATAGGCTAATACATCAAGAAACTGGACATGGCAATTGGCCATACAGATGGTGGTTGTTACAGGCTGTCTGATTGACAGACAGACAGACAGACAGACAGAGAGTGAGAGAGAAAGAACTTTATTTATCCCCGCGGGGAAATTTGTGTGTTGTAGCAGCAGTATACACAAAAGACTCACATACTTGCCAGGTGAGATACAGATACTGAAAACATATGGCTCTTAAAATTATAAAATTACTCTAAGCTAAATTGTAAGTTAAAAATTAATTTTAAGTAAACCCCAAGACTTTTTCTCTCACACCTCTAATGTCCCAGTAACATTACAGAATAAATGTAATGTTTATATATTTATATTCTTAGCTGTATAGTGCCTGTATAAAATTACCATACTCTCTTCAGAGCTTTACCTTTTGGCATAGTACTCCCCAAAAAGTAGAACGAAACATCTACAGTTTCATTTACACATTCTTAATCAGTATAAAAGTGAAAATTCTGACTAGTTATTAGAGCAGCAAGGTGTGGAGTTTGCACGTTCTCCCCAAGTTTACATGGGTTTCCTCTGTGTACTCTAGATTCATATGCACTACGTTGGTTTTTGACCCTAGCTAGGGTAGTTATTACATGACTTTAGAGTAAAACTGGACGTTCCTTAGGAGTTCCACTTATACATGAAAGAGCTCTGGAACAAGGGTGTGGAAATACATAAGTGAAGAGAAGTTTCCTTCTGAATACTGTTCTCCATACCTGTGCAGTCCATTGGTGGCAATATTATTAGAAGGCTTGTTTGATCAGCGGGGAACTGACGAGAACTGACAATTGGTCAGGATTGAAGGTAAAATTGATGTCAAGTACATGTACAAGTACATGAAAAGGGGTGTGAACATTTTGTATAATCAGTGCAAATAGAAATATATTTGTAAGGCTATAATTAATTTTTTTGCTCAGTTTGTCAGAAGTTCTTGTTACTGAACGTCACCCCTACTTGGTCAATAGCAATAGTCTAAACTGAAGTAAATTATATTTCATTTGTCTTTTGCATTCATTGATCCCAAGTAGTTTATTTTACAAACCAAATGGATACATTCTGTGCAAGTGCTGTGTTAGTTTGCTATAATTAGTACAATGAGTTCTCAAAAGAGCCAAATCTGTATATTGGCTGTTTTGGCTTTTTTTTACACTGTTATTACAAAACAAAGGTGTGTCCTTCTGTTTATAGCAAATATCCCAAGTATGTTGTTTGCACATAACATTCCCATAGCAAAAAGCATGAAGGACAGAGTTTGAATCTCAGCCATGCAGACATGTGCCAGGTGCTCCACAGACACAACTGGCCATGTGTAGGTGTAGGAACGCTGGTGGGGATCATCTCCCTGCAGCTGGTACAGTAGCTCCAATGGCTGAACAGGTGGCTCATTCCTTTATGCAAGCATGCTCTCACTGTAAAATTCTGCTGCTTTTTGCTGTAAAGAAGCAGCCAGCAACTGCAAATTGTATGCTTGCACTTACTGTTGCTTGGTTAAGGGATGGACACAAAATGGGTAAAGTGGAATTGGGCATTTCCAAATTGGGAAGAAAAATCACAAGGCATAAATAAAGGTTAGGCTCTAGTTTGATCTCTAACAGAGTTGGAGATGAGGTGGTGCCTGGAGCTCATGATCTCAGCCTCAGCAGCCAGTCTATATTAGTCAAGGCAGTCTATAGTCAGGTGTATGAAGGTGTATGATCTCTCTTATCTACCTCAGTGCCCAAACTCCACTAGGTACAGCATCATACACCTTTTTCTCTGTATGGTTTTAACTTGTATGGTCTACAGTGTTCCCAGTGTGCATCCCAGACTGGAATATAACCCATAATCATGGCTTACATTGTATAACAACTAAATGGGGTTATAAAAGGGAAGCGTAAATCTCACTGTTTGCATCAAATGTTAACACACTGTATAGAAAATGTCTATATTAAAAGTACTACGTAACTCAATTAATGAACCCTATTATGTACTGTTTATGGTGTCTTTTTTATTTAGCTTACTAGCTGACATCAGTCTTGATGTTCTATATCAGAACCAAGTAAATCACCTTAATGAGACTGAGGCTTTCTGCACCAAGTTACTCTTGTGCACAGACGGTGCTGCCTTATCAGCTTGCCTGGTATTGAAGCTCAATTTATCTTTGCAAGATTTACGATTGATTTACCATTTCACCATTTTAACCATCAGTGTTCTGCCCTTGGTGGTCAATGTTTTTCCAGGCCCCCTAAAACAATTTATAAAGTATAACATGTATTAGTAACAGTTGTATTGCAACATTTAATCAACCTTTAAAACCTTTAAACCTTTTTTATATAAATAATTATTTTTTTAGGAAGACTTTGCATACATTAAAATACAGTGCCAATATGGATGCAGTGGAGAAGGTTGTGCGCCACTTGTTTTACATATCATTTTCACAAACATTTCTTGTACGGCCACTCCTAGTGATTGCCCTGTTTTCTCGGTAACAGGGACAATTAGAGAGAAGCCAAAAAAAACCCACAAACACACTCACTTTAACACAAAACAGGAGGCCTTTTACATTGGCCACCATGTTTATTTTAAGGCAGTACAACCCTATACTCTTCCGTGAGAATCCCGGAAAAGAATAGGTTCTCAGCACCCCCTTGATATTCGTACAAGTCGAATAAATGGGGCCCCTAGTTTGCCGTTAGGTGCAACCTGTGACTGTGGAAGAAGAGATCCTGTTGTTTGAGGAAACCGGTAGCCACGGCTGCCGGAAGCCAACACATCACTTTGGCTCCTATTTCACATAGACAGGAGATCAGAGTGGCCCTCTGATCAATCGGCTGGTCGAGACAGACACTGGGAGACTCCGAAAAATGCCATTGGGTATTCATTTGTGAGGCCTAGAAGTCATAGGCTGAAGGGTCAATCAGGCAGCGGAGAACAACTAGCAAGCTTGAGTATACCTTTCCTATAGCCCTGATACATAACTGCAGAAGATCCACGGTTCTGTGTATCCCCTATTAGGGCTCCAAGGTGGGTGGCGATTAGGGATGGCGAAACAAATAAACTACAATCATGGAAAAATCAAACGGCAAAAGAAAACTGTATGAACTAGATTTGAACCACGAGAAAAAGAATGCAACCACGGCAACAAAAGACAATGGACAACACTTCATACTACTAGAATCTGCAACCCAAGAAATTCAAATATCCCAACTATTTCTATTTGCCATCCATAAAGGCATACTTGGAATAGCGGCAACAGTAAAAAAAAAAAAAAAAAAACTAAGATCAGGTCAAAATCCAAATGCAGATGGAAAACCTCCTACGAGCAACTGAACTGGCTGGAGTAAAGATGAGGGCAATGCCACACCCCTATCTGAATTAAAACCTACACATATATACTGACATTTAACAGAACTCAACCACCAGAGAAAATAGACATAGGATATATAAGAGCAACAGTCAACCCATATATCTCGAACCCTACCAGGTGTTTTAAATGCCAAATATATGGACGCAGGATGACAAACTGCATATGCAAAAACTGTGGAGAACCAGAACACGGAATTGAATGCCAAAAACCGCCAAAATGTGTGAACTGCAAAAGGGACCACAATGCAAATGATAAAAATTGCCCAATATAGAACAAGAAAAAATAAATAACAAAAATAAATAAAACACAGCCAAAAGATATCCAGAGGCCAGAAAGCTAATCGAACAGAGCCCAATTTTCCAACTTAAGAAAAGCTACGCATCAATACTTCAACTCAAAGTAAGCACAGAAACAAATCTAACATGGGTACAAGGTGACAAACCTTTTACAACCCCAAATACAAAAGAACCACCCAATATCAAACAGAAGATAATCCCTCTAGACCAAAAGATGATGGACACGGAAACCAGTAGCAAGACAAAAAAGAAACTAGGAACTCAGTAAATCAAACGAAAATCAACCAATGACATAGAAATGTCAGACCCAATAGCAGAACGCCAGAGGAGCCCTTCTCCCAGAAGCAACCCCAAGGAACAAGTACACATCCTCCCCATATGGCAACCAAACATCATATCATACAGTGAAACTGCAGAGGATTCAAGTAGGGCTGCAACAACGTTTTGATAGAATCGATTATTAAACGTGTTGGCAACGAATTTCATAATCGATTCGTTGTGCCACACAATTTATGTCTTATTCGTCTTTACATATCTGCCTACGTCACCTCTGGTGCTTCATCAACGCTGGAAAAAATAACTAAGAACGACTTGAACGGCGCGACACGGAAATTTCTAAATAAGTTTATCATTTGTAGAATGTATTAACTTCCTAAATAAACATAACCGACACAGTGAAGGAGGTTGGGCTTAAATCTTCAAAAGTGTGAGAGCACACTTCACACAACCTTAAACGGAAACATGTTGGAGTAACTGATGAGGATGAAGGGAGCTCAACGTCTATCCCAAGCACTGAAATATGCTATTAAACGCTATGTGAACAGATCAAACCCAGTGAATCCAGCCATCTACGAATCTTCATTCAAAAAACAACATAAGGCCAAACCCAAGCTCCTTGGTCTACGCCAGTGGCGGATGCTGGTCTTTCAAGGAGAGGAAGCTCAATTTTCGGCCTACATCATAAAATGTGTTTATTTATATGTAAATTCTACCCTCCGTTCCTTTTCAAGAAAATGATCTGTATACTATGGTATAACGTCACTAGAGTGTCTGTATTCCAACCCTGGATTGAGAGTGTTATAAATAATGTAAAAGATTTGTAATAAAATTATGGTTGTTTTTTGTGCCACTTATTCATTTTGAATACAACCTCTACATAAATATCATTTTCTATCAAATATAATTATTACATAAATCATTAACTGATCATACATTTTCTCTTGTGACTGTTATGCCAATGGAGGGTTTGTGTCATAACAATGACATATCATCATGTATTTTCAAATACACCCATTGGCAAAAAAATAACTCTCCTGAAGGAAAGGAGGAGTTGTTGGAATCAACTGAAACTTTGTGTATGAGAGTAAAGATGCTGAATCTAAGTAATAACAATATTAGAGAAAAAGGATAAGTTTATTGGGAAGAACTGCTCAATCAAAAGGAGGCTTTCGTACCGTGTTAGGTTGCCTCTATCCTGAATACAACATGATTTATTGGAGGCAAACAGGTCCCATATACATTTCTCAAATAAATAGGGGGTATTTTAATATGAAAGTGCACATACTGATCAGTGCACAACCGATTTGTCTGTGTCCCTTATATCACTTCTACTGGTGACAGACTGTCATATGTGATGGCTCCAGATCATAACACCAGCAGCTGGGTAAAAGAAATTTCCTTCTGCTATGCACCTAAAAATGAACCTATGGGAGCAGCTTGTGCTTGTCAGCGGAGCAAGCAATCTTCTCTACTGGGGGTCTGTCTGGGCCATCCAGAACCTGTTTCCTTTGTGTGCATGCGCCCGCAGAACCACTGCTCCCAACACCTGTTAACAGCAGAATTGGCTAAATGGCGGACAGTTTATCAAAAGCCAATCATGCTGTTCCCAAAGAGTGTGTGTGTGTGTACACTACATTACCAAAAGTATTTGCTCACCTGCCTTGGCTCACATTTGATCTTAAGTGCAATCCCATTCCTAATCCATAGGGTTTGATAATTCAATATGACGTTGGTCCACCCTTTGCAGCTTGAACAGCTTCAACTCTTCTGGGAAGGCTGTCCACAATGTTTTTAATATTGTGTTTATGGGGATTTTTGACCTTCATTCAGAAGTGCATTTATGAGGTTACATACTGATATTGGATGAGAAGGCCTGACTTTCCGTCTCCACTTTAATTCATCCCAAAGGTGTTCTATCGGGTTGAGGTCAGGACTCTGGACTCTCAGTCAAGTTCATCTACACCAGACTCTGCCATCCATGTCTTTATGGACTTTGCTTTGTGCACTGGTGCACAGTCATGTTGGAAGAGGAAGGGGCCAGATCCAAACTGTTCCCACAAAGTTGGGAGCATGGAATTGTCCAAAATGTTTTGGTATGCAGAAGCATTCTAGGTTCCTTTCAATGGAACTAAGGGACTAATCCCAGCTCCTGAAAATCAACCCCACACCATAATCCCCCCTCATCAAACTTTACACTTGGCCCAATGCAGTCAGACAAGTACCGTTTTCCTGGCAACAGCCAAAACCCAGACTCATCCATCAGATTGCCAGATGGAGAAGCAAGATTAGTCACTCCAGAGAACTCGCCTCCACTGCTCTAGAGTCCAGTGACTGTGTGCTTTACACCACTGCATCTGACGCTGTGCATTAAACTTGGTGATGTATGGCTTGGATGCAGCTGCTCGACCATGGAAAACCATACCATGAAGTTCTCTGCAAACTGTTCTTGAGCTAATCTGAAGGCCGCATGAAGTTTGGAGGTCGGTAGTTTTTGACTCTGCAGAAAGTGCTGTCGTTCCCAAACACTTCCATTTTCTTATAATACAGCTGACAGTTGACTGGAATATTTAGGAGTGAGGAAATTTCACTACTGGATTTGTTGCACAGGTGGCTTCCTATCACAGTTCCACGCTGGAATTCACTGAGCTCCTGAGAGCGATCCATTCTTTCACAAATGTTAGTAAAAACAGTCTGCATGTCTAGGTGCTTAATTTTACACACCTGTGGCCATGGAAGTGATTGGAACACCTGATTCAGATCATTTGGATGGGTGAGCAAGTACTTTTGGCAATATAGTGTATATATAGCAGTATATATTCACTGTGTAGTTTTACAATTACAGAGTGCTGTCCATCTGTTTCTCCACATACTCCGTTAGTCCCCTTTCCAATGCTCTCTAATGGTCAGGACCCTGGCAGATCAGCTACTATCTGCAGTGACTGATGTGATGGTGGTGTTAGAACAGACACATTGCTGCTGGAGTTTTAAACACAGTGTTCCCACATTTTATTAGACACATTGACCATATTTCTCACCATGTAGATCTAAAGTCAGATACAGTAGCTTATCTGTTGTTGCACAGTATGTGTTATTCACCTTTTAATAATTAATTAGTGCTCACTAGATGATGGTGGCTGGCATTATTGGTTGGTGGACTATTTTCATGCCAGAAGTGACTCTGAGATGTTTTAAAACTAAAGCAGCACTAGTGTGTCTGATCCACTCATACCAGCACAACACACACTAACACACAACCACTACTTTAGAGTCATACCACAATTAGTTTAGTGCTAAATATGATACAGCGCCCAAATAATACCTGATCTGTGGTGGTCCTCTGGGTGTCCAGAACATTGGAGAACAGAAGACAAACAAAAATGGGAGTAACAAGTGCATAGATAAAGACGCGGATATGGTCTGTAATTGTAGAACTACTATACAAAGTAAGTGTTTTATATGGTAATTGGAACTGATCAAATGGAGTGTAAAAACAATTAGGATATTTACTCCACTTCATAATTGGCAGGCGACCACTTACCAATCATTATTTTAAACAGTGTTAACCTAAGAAATGTTTTTCGGTAGTCCAATCACCTCTGATTTAAAGGTATATTAACTTTATAACTTACCAAGTATGTTAATAAAATGTAAAGTAGTTTACACCTTTTCTCCAGTTTCACTTTCCTTACCCGTTAAAACCATTTTCAGGGTTTCAGACTAGGACCTCCCCATCAGAACAGGGTGCCAAATGGCCTAAACATCCTCAGACTTCTAAAGGATTAACACACATATGATTAACGATCAAATTGTATCATAAGTCTGTTTTATAATTAAGTTATTTGAAATAGTACGGACAATTAAATATTGGTCAATGCACCTTTAACAAAGTGACAGACCCACATTGAACGTGGCGCTGTGTTGAGTTTATTGTTCGGTTCATTTGGGTGAATCAGTGAATCTTCGGCCATGAATCATTGATTTTTATCAAAAGAACGAATCATTTGCTCGAACTGACTGAATTGACTCACTGAAACGATTCAATATATGTGTCGGTTTTCAGGCGACTCCCGGTAGGCGCATTTGCCCATGTGCTCCATGTAGCTTACAGAAGAAACTCCACCCTCGTTGCTCTTCCACTCAGCTCGTTTTCCTCGTTACTTCTGCCTTCTTCCCGCTTACACGTCGTCTGACTCCCGCGATTAATTCCTAAAAAAACCCGATTTAAAAATGGGGGGAGTGCGAGTTCCAATGCAATTGTTTTTATGGAGCATGGCGATGATCTATTTATTCGCCTTTGCATCACTCTACATCCAAATACCAGGTATGCAGTAGCTGTCTTTATGGGGTGGATTTTGGGCGCGGTACTCACGATCAGATCCTCTATCCTTTGTGTTTGACTTTGATTTTTAGGAGACAGTCGGTGCATTTAGACATGCAGCAGTTCTCCAGAATCCAGTGCAGCTTTTGTATATGAGCTGTTAAGTTTGGCTACTGTTTCCACATGCTGGAAAAAATGGAGTCGCTCAGCCCAAAAGTTGCGACTGCTGTAAATGATGCCAAATCCGTATAGACTTACTCAACGCTATCTACTTATATTAAGGCTAACCAGCTTTCGTGTGTCGCTTTAGAAATGTTTTAGTAGGCTGTGTCGAATTAAACTGCAAATTGCTTATATGTCACATCAGTGTACCCACACGCTCAGCTAAGTGACCCGTCAGCATTGTTCATACGCTTTCGTCAGCAAGTGCCAAAAGTTTCTGTGCAAAAGCAGAACGCATCCACTGCAAACTGAAATATAGCTGTGTAGCAAAAGCTAATTCAGTAGTTACGTTAACTAAGATAAGATGTGTTGCAGTGAGGATTTAAGTCTTTGTCAGTTCAGTTCTGTACGATTTGAGATTTTGTTCACTGTGTTCAATTACTGGAAACGTGAACTCTGTAGGTACTCAAGAAGTGTTGCGTTCTTATAACATGTTGATCATATTTAAACATATTTCCCCGTTCTGTAAATGTTCTGCCTTTTTATTAGGAGACATGCATGCTATTGATTATATAAATAGATGAATGGGTTACCAAACGTATCCACGAATACCAAATGCTTCCCAAATCCTCCTCTCTGTAGTTTGTTTTGCAGTGCTGCTTATTTGGAAGAGGTTGGTTTGGGCTTCAGCAAGTTAAAGCATGTTGGAAAAAATAGGTAGAGGCTTTTCAGCCATATGCTCATTAAGGGAGTGAAGTTGTGAATCCTGTTCGTTAACTTCCGGAACTTTCTCATTGCAGTAATGGTCTGGAACTACTTGCACCCATGGGATAAGTCAGACCAAGGGATTGCATAAATGTGTAAAATAAATCCCTTAGCTCTTCAGATCTTTGGAGTTTTGCTACACTAACTGGTGACTTTATTAGGTACTTTTTGCTAGTACCGAGTTAGTAAAATGAAGCTATTGCCTTAATTAATTGTAGCAGTTTTGCAGATTTGTCAGCTACACGTCAGTGACGCAAGTCTCCCGTTCAACCACAACCCACAGGTGCTCTATTGGATTGAGATCTGGTTGCTGTGGAGGCCTTTATAGCAGCCTCAACTCATTGGAATGTTCAAGACACCAGTTTAAGGTGTTATCCTGCTGGAAGTAACCATCAGAAGATATGTACACTGGTACTCCGTAGGGCTGCCACAAACGATTATTTTTATAGTCGACTAATCACCGATTATTTTTTGCGATTGGTCCACTAATCGGATCATACGTTAATTAAATATAAAACATGCAGCTTATCGCACTAGAATGCAGCTGCTATTATATAACCATCATTAGATTTTAGCTATATGCTA
>JAVSBV010179769.1:0-13304 GCA_033117975.1 Parotocinclus spilosoma | reverse complement strand
GACAGAAAGAGAGAGAAAGAGAGGGAAAGACAGAAGGAGAGACAGAGGGGGAGACAGAAGGAGAGACAGAGGGGGAGACAGAAATAGAGAGACAGAGACAGAAAAAGAGAAACAGAGAGACAGAAAGAGAGGGAAACAGAGGGAGAGACAGAAGGAGAGACAGAGGGGGAGACAGAAATAGAGAGACAGAGACAGAAAAAGAGAAACAGAGAGAGAGAGGGAAAGCTGGTGCTAACATTGGCAGTTTTAACCAGCTGCCTTGGAGACACAAATTAGGCGAGGAATAAAGAAAGCATCTTGTTTTTCCTTCTGATTCCTCTCTTTTCTCAAAGCGAGAGCCTGAGTTTCTTTTAGGTTCTCAGAGGAACCATGATCTTTAACAACCTCTCTAAGAACAGACAACTAATTTCTACTAAGCCAGAGTAAAATTAATACGACTTCTGCTTTTTAAGTCAGACATCCATGAGTCAGGGTTTATTCTCAGCTTCGCTTTATGAGCAGGAGCTCGATTTTCCTTTGTCTTCGTCGTGGTCTGGGTTTATTTTGGCTCTTGTAGATGAAAGGAAGTGTTAATTTCATTTTTATATGTTAAAAATGAAAAAAATTAAAATGTCTGGTATGTTTTTTCATCACTCAGACACAATAAATCAAAACAAAACACACCAGACAGTACTGAAGAGACTCCCAAACACAAACCTAGAAACAGCTGCTCCTGAGGATCTGGATTTAACCTGCATCATGACTGCAGGACGTGGTTATGGCTTCTCATGAGGGTCTGGTGTCCAAACCTCAGAGCAGCACGGCTTAATGAATTCTGGAACTGCTGTGGGTCAAAATGGAAACTGTTAGTTCTCAAGCACATTTTTGAGGGATGATTTGAGAGACAAAAAAAGTTGAATGAAGGTCTAAAGGCCATATATGAATTTGAGCTTGTGTACAATGACGAGATCTTCCACAACAAATGTCCTTTTTTTGGGGGTTGTTTTAGGACCAAAGTTACGAAAAGGAGGATGGGAAAGAATGAAAACAATGCTACTGATACAATAAATGTTTATGATTTTCCTTTTTTGAAGCAACGTTATTAAAAACGCATTATAAGTTTCCGTATCCATACGAAATATCCATGCTTTGCATTTGTGATTGGTTACAGGAACTAACTGATATAGATTATGAACCATAGTCTGAATGGAAAGTCCTCAATGAACCTCCATCATCATGGACGCACAATAGAGCTCACAAAGACTCACTGCAAACAAAAGGATATAAATACACCCCGGTCAGTGAGACACAATGGGAGAAATCCCGAGGGTCGGCTGATCAGTTAGCAGTGATCAGGTGGAACGGTTTCTGAGGGAGTCAAGAGGTTCTTATGCATTTATATTCAGCGACGAGCGCACGCACAGCTTTATTATTCAACATTCTGCTCGCTAACCTTCCCGAATTTAAATATTCTCACATCAGCAGTTATTCTTGGCTCCGAGTTTCCCTGAATGTACAGCAGAACGACTTGAGCCTCATCCCAAAATCCTTAAACGCTCAGGAATGATTGGGTTATGAAAAATAAGCTAGAAATAGATCGATGATCACATAGTTTGTCTACAAAGCACTGAGAGAGATTTATTCTTGAAAGTCTTGAACTTTTTTTTTATTTAAAGCTCTATGAATTTGGTATTAAATAGAATTAATTGCTAACCAAAACACACTGAAATGATTTTTAGATTGCGTACAAGAAAATTCACACTACAGAACACAAAACCAGGAGATAAGGCACTGACTGCAAACACTGCAAAAAACAACTGCTTGTTACCCTTTAAACACATGCATAAGAAACAACACAATGTTTTCTGCACAAAGGGCCGTACCTGCAACAGACAGTGCCACCTAGAGTTTGGGAGAAACACCAAGGAGACAAAGAAGAAAGAAAAACAGGCCCGACAAAAGCATCAAAGTTACACTGCATTTTTATTGACCTGTTATGCCATTTTCAAAATATGACTTTCTCTTTGTTAAAAATAGATCACGATGAAATGATGGTTGTAATGCTGTCATGTGGGGGCACTGCTTGGGCTACTCGAAACCCGGCCCATTTGGGCATAACTGAGGGACATAACCCAGGGGACACAATTATGACCTCTTCAGTGTCGGAATACAAACCAATCCCCAATGCTGAGCCTGTCTGGTTCGTATCTCGTCCCTGGGCAAAATGTTAATTGGACAACACTGAACATCAGTGCTACTGATTTGCAACTCAATTCACCATCTGGGAATAAAATCCTTTGTGGAATATGAAGATAAAAACATATTTTGGAGAGCACAAAAGGCAAAAAACACACTCAGCAAACCACAAAAAAATTCCTTTTTTTGCAGGATATGGCTAAACATAACAAACACTGTCATTAAAGAACTTGCAAAAGACAAAGTACCAATTTAGGCGTTTGAGAGACGGGTTCAAATGATTTTGGAATACTCAAGAAGCTACAAAATATCCTCTAATTATCGGTAATAATATATATCAACAAAATATCAAGATATCGGTTTTCGTCTGTATCACCCCTAGACATTATTCATTAGAATAAGAAGAAGAAACATCAGGTTTAAAGTTTGGTAAAGAACAGGCTCATGTGGCACGCCGTCTGAGGGAGGAGAGGATTCACTGAAGATCATTCTACGGTGCTTCAACCACTACTTGGGTTCATATTTTCAGATTCAAGTGTATTAATGAATTAAATCTGCATAAATGTGTGTTTGTTCTCAACTTGAGTCAAAAAAAGCTTCAAGTGAGAACGATTTTTTAAACTCTTGGGGTGGTATTCTTGAAAGGGTTACGAAATGTTTTCTTAACCTGATGATCAAAACACACTCGTCATCGGGCTTCAGAATCTCCTGTGGATCTCATAGTAGGATTTTTCTTTCCTTTTGTTTATTTCTTCCACCATCACCTCTATTTCTTTTGGTGATTTTCATTTTTCTTGAAAAAATGTTTGAAAGCATTTAATTTTTTGACAGTTGCTCTTCATCCAAAAATTAATACAAACTTCTTGAAGAACCTTTCGAGGTTTTTTCTCAAGAATCAATCCAACCCAAGATCTGGAGCCTTGTTGCCATTCTTAAGCTGTTTGTTTGATGTTCTCGAGTTCTTCTTTTAAAAAGTAGTTTATATCTGTTGCTACAGTGTGAGTGAAAAAAAAACAAAACCAACTTCTGAATTGTAAATCTCTACAGGTTTTTAAATAGATAAATTTAAACCTGGATGGCTCGGTGGCCCAGGTTCAATCCCAGGCTGGAGCCATCTGGGTCCTTTCTGTGTGAAGTCTGCATGTCCTCCCCGTATCTGCGTGGGTATACTCAGGGTACTCAGATTTCCTCCCACATTCCAAAGACAAGCATATTGGGTTAACTAGTGTCTCTAAAGTGACCCTTAGTGTGTGACTGTGTGCATGACTCTGTGTTTGTGTGCCCTATGATGGATTGGCGCCCCATCTAGGGTTGTTCCTTGCACCGGGTGAGCACCGGCTCATAATAAATGAATGAATGAAAGCTAAACCCTGATGTGAGAAAGAGAGCAAAACAATTTATCCATTTTAACTCTTTATACAGGATCGAGCCGAAATGTCTTCAGTGCACAGGTCTAAAAGGAAAGACTGTAACCCACACACACACACACACACACACACACACACTATATCATCGTTTATTCTAAAAATCAGGCTGCATCAGAGTTTGTTTATCAGCGGGTTGTTATGGTGCTGAGATGTTATCACTGGTGATGAGTGTGGCCTTCATCCTGTAATGGAGACGTCGATACCTGCTGCAGCGTCTGAGAGGATGATTATTTGGAGTGAAACAAAAACAGAGCAGTTCTCTCCTCGCTTAATGGTGTGATAGATCTCAGCCTTTAGCGAGCAGGAGGTGGAGGTGGAGGTGGAGAGCATCCGAGCGGCGCGTCTTTATTTTCACTCCAAGATTCTCCTCAGATACCACGAGCCCCCACCCGCCGAGAAAGGAACCAGGGTTCATGTGGCTTATCACGCTGTGCCTATAAAAAACAAAGGCAGCCGGCGAGTCAAGAGCAGCCGTAAAGCTAACAAATAGCCGTGTTTGTGTCGGTCTCACTCTTTATCTCAATCGACACGGACTAAAGCGCATATCTCTGTCCTTACCCCCCATATGGGAAGCTAGTTTACAAACGACAGGTAAGAACTATTAAAAATACGAGCCAAAGTGAGAAAAAAATTGGGATGGTGTGGAATATCCTCATATTAAAGTGGTCCTTATTTTATTTACATTTCCTTATTTAAACTCCTGTATAATAAGTGTGTTTAAAGCCACTGAATAAAAGCTTTAGTTAGACTACTGACAACTTTTGGACTTCCAAGTCCAGCCAAAACAAAAAGACCCTAAATAACGCTGTGGTATGTTTTACTATTGTCTTACATACTATAGTTTTATAATCTATATACTTTATTTCATTTTCTCTTATATATTAGTCTTCATATTATTATATCGTATTTGTATTGTTATCTTTGTTCATTTTTACTTACATTCTGTTTTACTATAAACTTCATAATTAGAAAACGTATTTACAATTCTTACATCTAAGCTGGCCAAACAGGTCAGATCCTTTTTTTTATTTTGGTCCTAAAAAAGTTTCTTCCTTATAACATTTATGGATTTTTCTTGCCACTGTTACCTTAGGCACTCTAAATATTAGAAGACAATTTAAAAATGCAAAGATTCTTTAGACAATGCTTCATAGTAAAAAGGTGGTATAGAAAGAAAACTTTAAGACATAAAATATCATAGAAATAACAATGTGATTTCAAACAGGTGATTCTAATCCTGATTCAGTACAAAAGCAGCGGCTAG
This sequence comes from Parotocinclus spilosoma, assembly GCA_033117975.1. Lineage (NCBI taxonomy): Eukaryota > Metazoa > Chordata > Actinopteri > Siluriformes > Loricariidae > Parotocinclus > Parotocinclus spilosoma. The sequence goes on along the minus strand of JAVSBV010179769.1, from coordinate 8,438 downwards.
GGAAGACATTAAGAAAGTAAAGATGTTCATAAGAACTTACAGTTTGTCACCAAAATGTTTAAAAACAATGTTCCTCAAAGAAAGATTGGAATGGATTTATATACAGTATTTATCCCTCAACAGAGCATAATATCATTAAACCAAACAGAATCTGGAGGAATTTCAGCATTAAAAAGCCTAAACGGAAGAGGGATGATCTCTCTCCGCTCCCTCAGACGACACTGCATCAAGAACCGTCATTTATTAATAGCTGATAGAAGCACATGGTTGTAAGATTACTTTATCAAACTTTTTAAAGCTCTAAAATAAGCATCTAGGATGAGGTAAAGTCTCTTGCTCTTAAATCTGGAGAATTCTCACCACAGGTCAAGCCAAGTCTATTTCTATAGCACTTACTACAGCTACAGCTGAAAATATAAATCTCTAGATCCACAGCCCTAACTGAGAAAACCTGGGGCAACAGTGGCAAGGGAAACTGCTCAGATATTATAAGGAACAAATTTGGAAGGGTCATGGCTCAAAACGAGACCAGACCTGCTTACAGCCTAGATGTAAAAGTTAAATTAAAGGTAAGTCCTGTTCTGATTCAGTCTGTATGCAGAGTGGAAATGTACCTACACACACACAAACACACACACACACACACACACAAACACAAACACACACACACACACACACACACACTGGGCTTGGTTTCCTCTTCATAATGATGGTTGTTCTGAATGGAGGCAGCAGAACGAGCGGATGACCGATGAATAATTAAACGAGGAAGACTGTTCACGTTAGTGGTGATAATTACCGTTTTTGCTGACGCTGCTTGTTCTGTTGAAGCTAAAGCTAATCGCTGATGCAGCTGCCGGGACACGTCCTCATGCATGTGCTAATGAGAGTGCGTTTGGGCGATGGCGTGCAGACCTCGTAACGACCTGTTTACAGTGAATAATGCAGCGTTATATAGTAACACACTCATTAACGAGCACTAATGAAGGATTAATCATTATTATGAATGAATTTATCAATATCAGGGTATCAGTGTCATTATAATAACACCTGATCATCAAATCACTATGGGACTTCACAGTGTTTATTTTATTGGAATGGATAAGTCATCAATTGTTTTATTTGATTACATGTATTTATTTATTTATTATAAGCAATGTGTCTAAAATGGCAAGTTAGCAAATATAATTGTCAGAAATAAATGTGTGGCGGTGTGTGACGTGTTTGATGGTGTTAGAAGGTGTTAGTTGGTGATAGATAATGTTTGATGGTGTTAGAACGTGATAGATAGTGTTTGATTGTGATAGATGGTGTGTGATGGTGTTAGAAGGTGATAGATAGTGTTTGATGGTGTTAGAACGTGATAGATAGTGTGTGATGGTGATAGATAGTGTGTGATGGTGTTAGAAGGTGTTATATGGTGATAGTGTTTGATGGTGATAGATAGTATGTGATGGTGTTAGAATGTGTTATATGGTGATATATAGTGTTTGATGGTGATAGATAGTGTGTGATGGTGATAGATAGGGTGTGGTGGTGTTAGAAGGTGTTACATTGTAATAGATAGTGTTTGATTGTGATAGATAGTGTGTGATTGTGTTAGAAGGTGTTATATGGTGATATATAGTGTTTGATGGTGATAGATAGTGTGTGATGGTGATAGAAGGTGTTACATGGTGATATATAGTGTTTGATGGTGATATATATAGGGTGTTATTGTGTTAGAAGGTGTTATATGGTGATATATAGTGTTTGATTGTGATAGATAGTGTGTGATGGTGTTAGAAGGTGTTATATGGTGATAGATAGTGTGTGATGGTTTTAGAAGGTGTTATATGGTGATATATAGTGTTTGATGGTGATAGATAGGGTGTGGTGGTGTTAGAAGGTGTTATATTGTGATATATAGTGTGTGGTGGTGTTAGAATGTGTTATATGGTGATAGATAGTGTTTGATGGTGATAGATAGTGTGTGATGATGTTAGGTGTTATATGGTGATAGTGTTTGATGGTAATAGATAGTGTGTGATGGTGTTAGAAGGTGTTATATGGTGATAGTGTTTGATGGTGATAGATAGTGTGTGATGATGTTAGAAGGTGCTATATGGTGATAGTGTTTAATGGTGATAGATAATTGTGTGATGGTGTTAGAAGGTGTTATAATGTGATAGTGTTTGTTGGTGATAGATAGTGTGTGATGGTGTTAGAAAGTGCTATATGGTGATAGTGTTTAATGGTGATAGATAATTGTGTGATGGTGTTAGAAGGTGTTATATGGTGATAGTGTTTGTTGGTGATAGATAGTGTGTGATGGTGTTAGAAAGTGCTATATGGTGATAGTGTTTGATGGTGATAGATAGTGTGTGATGGTGTTAGAAGGTGTTATATGGTGATAGATAGTGTGTGATGGTGTTAGGTGTTATATGGTGATAGATAGTGTGTGATGGTGTTAGGTGTTATATGGTGATAGATAGTGTGTGATAGTGTTAGGTGTTATATGGTGATAGATAGTGTGTGATGGTGTTAGGTGTTATATGGTGATAGATAGTGTGTGATGTGTTAGGTGTTATATGGTGATAGATAGTGTGTGATGGTGATAGATAGGGTGTGATGGTGTTATAAGGTGTTAGATTGTGTAAGATAATGTGTGATAGTGTTAGATGGTAAGTAATGGTATGTGATGTGTTTGATGTTATGTAAAGGTGTTTGCTTAATGGTATTTGATAGTGTGTGATGGCATTATAATGGTGTGTGATGGTGTTTGATGATTTGTAAAGACGTGATGGTATGTAATGGTATGTAAAGTATTTGGGTGGCATGTAATGGTGTTTGCTTCATGGTGTGTGATGGTTTTTGATGGTTTGTAAGGATGTGTGATGGTACGTAATGGTGTGTGATGGTATGTAATGGTATGTAAAGTATTTGGTGGTAGGTAATGGTGTTTGCTTCATGCTGTGTGATGGTTTTTGATGGTTTGTAAGGATGTGTGATGGTACGTAATGGCGTCTGATGGTATGTAATGGTATGTCAAGTATTTGGTGTTATGTTATGGTGTTTGCTTCATGGTGTGTGATGGTTTTTGATGGTTTGTAAGGATGTGTGATGGTACGTAATGGCGTGTGATGGTATTTAATGGTATGTAAAGTATTTGGTGGTATGTAATGGTGTTTGCTTCATGGTGTGTGATGGTTTTTGATGGTTTGTAAGAATGTGTGATGGTACGTAATGGCGTGTGATGGTATGTAATGGCATGTGAAGTATTTGATGGTATGTAATGGTGTTTGATAGTGTGTGATGGCATTATAATGGTGGGTGATGGTGTTTGATGATTTGTAAAGACGTGATGGTATGTGAAGTATTTGGTGGTATGTAATGGTGTTTGCTTCATGGTGTGTGATGATGTTTGATGGTATGTAATGGTGTTTGAGTCATGGTGTGTGATAACGTTTGATGGTTTGTAATGGTGTTAGACGTTATTTGATGGAATTCAGTAGAAGCTGCATGTATTATAAATGTATAATTCTGCAGTGTTTGAGCTGTTCTGGGCAGCAGCAGTTTGTCGTTGGCACCCAGAGAGAGCTGAGATTGCAGCCTGAAGCCATGACCTGGATTCCTTTAAATCTACCTTTAGCTCACAGGAAGTGGTTTATTCTAAAATGACGCCTTCAGAGGGGAGGCAGGACAGGATGTGTACCTCACAAAATCCCTAATACACTATGATTAAACACTGAGAATAATAAAATAAAATCAAAAAGTTATTATTAATAATATCAGTGATGCAGTGGAGCTGGGTTATATACTGAGATGTTATTAAAGGTTTATGTTTGTTTGTTTGTTTAACATCACTTCAGTATCAGGGGCTCTTCCTGACAGGAGTGAGGTAATAATTATATAGTCAGACACTCACACTGGGGCACTTTATAAACAATAAAGTAAACGCTGATGCCACCGTGCCACCCAGCTTTATAGGCGAACAAAATGTGTAGATTTTAAAACTGTGTCAAATGCAAACATGGTTGAGGCTGGTCAGGAATTATCCACTGGTGCCACAACAGTGACCCCTCTCCAGCCATGCATAGGCAAAGAGAAGCCAGGAACCCAGGGAAACTGGAGTTAATGTGATGGTATGTGTTGGTGATAGATGGTATTTCATTGTATGCAATTGGGTTTGATGGTGTGTGTGATAGGGTATGTTATAGGGTGTTTGATTGAATGTGATGGTATTAGATGTTATTTGATGGTATATGATACTTTAGATGGGGTTAGATATAATATGAGGTGTTTCAAGGTTGATTGGTAGGTGGATGGTATGTGAATGCTATTAGAAGATATGTGATGGTGTTTGATGGTGTGTGGTGGAGTGTGATTGTACATGATGGTGTTTGATGATGCTTGATGGTGTTAGATTGTATGTTATGGTTTTTAATGGCATTTGATGGTATGTGATGGCCTTTAAGGGCCTTTGATAGTACGTAATGGTGTGTGATGGTACGTGATGTTGTGGGATGGTAGTTGATGTTGTTGATGGTGTTAGATTGATGGTATGTGATGGTGTTGGATGGTATGTGATGCTGTTGATGGTGTTAGATTGTATGTTATGGTTTTTAATGGTATTTGATGGTATGTGATGGTGTTGGATGGTATGTGATGCTTTTGATGGTGTTAGATTGTATGTTATGATTTTTAATGGTATTTGATGGTATGTGATGGTGTTGGATGGTGTTCTGTAGATATCATACACAACATGACTGGCTTGTCAGTCCCAACCCAGAATCAGGTCCTGGTGCCCCAACAGTAACCCCTACCTATCCCTGTGATGGATTGGCATCCTGTCCAGGGAACACTTACACAAACACAATGTTCCCTGAGTATATGGAATTAAGCAACAACACTAACTCGAAAAGAAAGCAGCCAAAACATAAAAAAATTAGAAAGCTAAAAAAAGCGAAATAATGTTATTACTGGGAATGGTGGTGCAGAGGTTATACTCTATAACATAGAACAGAAGGTTTTGGGTTCAAATCCCATCAAAATCAAGCTACCACTGCAGTGCTTTCAGGCTGCTATGGACAATAACGTTGCCAAATGCTGTTTATTTGTTGTTGTTTTTTATTATTAATTCTATGTTAATCCACTTCAAGCAGCTCAAGTGCCTTAGTGATAAGAGTTGCTGCTGGAACTGTTCATTCCTAAGGTTTGAATCCTGAAACGTGAAAGTCATGTGGAACCCTGCAATGGACACACTCAATCATTTTTTACCAATCCTGCTCGTAACTTTTATATTTTTGTAACTTTCAGAACTGTATCACGTCACAGATTAAAGGGCCACACAGGTCTGTTGTTTGGACGTGTGATGAAAGGCGTTTTCAGTTCTAACGGGATCATTTCGGGGTCGTGTCTCGCCCTCAAGCCCCCCAGAACCAGAACAAACGAATCCCTGCCGGGCTCAATCCTATTTACTGCGTATCAGTGTCACAGCAGGAGCTCGGAGCTACACACTTTCCCATTTCAGCCCAGCAGCCTGTTTCCTTTCCATTAGTGCTCATTCAATTACATCCACCTCTCTGCCAATTGTCCCACATCCATCGGCGTGTCCTTATCAAACCCTCCGTCCACCCAGAGCCACCTATCTCACATTCAAATTTAGGAGCCGCCACTGGCGGCAGTGCAGACACCGGCAAAACATCCAGAGTGGATCTTGTGAAACTCGCTTCTGAATCAGTCCACATTACATAGAAACCAATCATAAGCAACTCACCTGCTTTATGCATTCAATCTCATCTCACTGAGCACATCCAGATGTTTATGAGCTGCCTCACATCTGGATTTCCCCAGTAGGTGTTATTTGTTCTACCCATACAATACTCACTCAATTCAAGCAACTGTGGATTAAGGATTTTGCTCAAGCACCCCACAGTGGCAGTTTCAAAAGTTGAAATCTCAGTGTACTTTTCTGTATTAATGCTGCATAACAGAAGTATAAATGACCATTACCAAGGGTCCGGACCTGACCCCATACCATGATAGAGCCTGGCTTTTGGACTTTTGTTTTTTTTTCTAATCCCCGTGTGGATGCTCCTTCTTTTCACCTTTGTTCCTAAAACGGTCTGTAATCCTGAGTGGTCTGAGCACAATGCCCATGTCCATGGTGATGGTCCATCCTAGATGTCTCTGAGACCAGAGAGGTGAGTGGAGCTTCTGGACATTAGGTTTCTTTTTTGTACAGTAAAGTTTTAAGTGGTATTTGTGAATGGTACTCTGTATTATAGAGCTTGATAAATGTTTGATAAAGTAATCCCTTACCCATGTGCTTCTATCAGCTACTGATAAATGACGGATCTTGATGCAGTGCCATCTGAGGGAGCAGAGAGAGATGTAATTTAAAGTTTACTTTATATCCAAAGTTAACATGCCATATGCCACGAAGTACAATAATAAGCAGATGTCCAAGCGTAAAACATTATCTACACCTTTAATCCTTTAAAGCTTACTTGCTGCTTGTGCACAATACACAAATCCTTTGTGAAACTCATTCAGACATTTCCTAATCAATAATCCAGTCCACATTACTGTCACAATCTTCTAACAGATATAACGAAGCTCAATCGTTTAATTTGCGCTGCTTTCCGACATTATCTCTGATCTCTGATTTATGGTTTCTGATTAAAGGTTCACCTCGTTGAGAAGATTTTATGTAGATGAGTCGAGGCTGATGAGAGTGATGAGGGCGATTTGGCAGGATTCGGAAGTGTTAGCGCTGTATGTATTTCTGATGGATGCGAAGTTCAGTGCAGGTCCGTGCCTTAAACGGAGGAGGCCTCCATCTGAGAGACAAGTGATGGATGGAGTGAAGTGAGGGAGTGATACGATGACCTCTCACGATTCGGCCCCCAGGCCCCTGCTGGGAAGGAGGGGACCTCTGTCACAGCACTGAACGAATGAGTGACGGTTGGGACTGAAAAGTTCAACCCCATGTGACACAGACAGAGATGGAGTTCAGCAGAGGGAAGATCATCAAGCTAATGCAGCAAAAAATCCGACAGAGTCCAAGATCAGAACAAAAATCAATTTATTTCTGCAGCTATCAAACCATCAGATGTTTTTAATCTCCTAATAGCAGCCAAGACGATGATGTATAATGAACAGGGCAGTGCCCTCACTCAACACCAGGTGTTTGTCATTAACCTTCTGACCCTGCATTCGCACCACATGGAGAAGCTGCAAGAGTTCGGATCCGCAAAAAAAGGGCGAGACACAACGCAACAAGTTCAGCATGCTTGTCTCAATAAATGGATTTTATTTTCAGTCCGTAGATCTGCAGTATGTAATGTACAGCCCTGAAAGTCGGATAGTTGGAATTGTTAGCTGAAATGTAAGGAACACTGAGTTGTGTTTTTTTATTCTTCCACGTGTTTCTAATTTGGCATTGTTAAAAAATAGAGGGTTCATATCCCTATGACACCCTTTGGCTGGGTTGGGCATCACAGGAAAATGAAATCCTCCAGAGCTGAAACAGTATCCCTTATTGGTGCTGCCATTAATATCAGACTTACATCTGTGTTCTACATTTACATTACATTTACATTAATGGCATTTAGCAGACGCCCTTATCCAGAACGACTCACAACTTATACAGTCTTACAATTCAAGCAATAGTGGGTCATGGGCCTTGTTCAAGGACTCAACTGTAGCAGCTTGGCAGAGGTGGGATTTGAACCCTGGACCTTCTGGAACCCACTAGGCCATCACAGTCCTTTGTTCTCTGAGAGAGCCAACAGCATTCAGAAGACCATGGGTTATCTCACTTGCAAACTTTCTTTCCAACTTGCTTACTCTACTAACTGGCAGAACAGAGTGGGAACCGACCATGGACAGGGGCACCAGTTTATCGCAGGGCACATGAGCACACACGGGCACACATTAGAGATGGCAGTTGCCATTGGAAGTCTTTGGAATATGGGCAGAAATCAGAGTTTTCAGAAATATGAGGAGAACATACTAACTCCACAAGTAAACTCCAGTATGTGGGGAACTCGTGTGCACACTGTGCCACTGTGAACTCTTGTATTTACTAACTCTTATAACCTTTTTGAGCAGCAATAATATTTCCTGTAGCTCGAATGATAGTCCTTCACCATGATTCACAGTTGGCATGAGGTATGAGTGGTGTTTTGGCCTTTTGTATTGTTCCTTCTCTCTAACAGGATATTATGGTGATACTTCGCCAAGAGAGGGACATGTCTTTCCTTATAGCTACCAGGGTTATTATCGTTAATGAAAACGAACGAAATAATGAAAAACTAAAATTGAAAAAATATTGTTAACTGAAATTAATAAAAAACGATAATTAAAAGAGAAAAGCGATAACTAACTGAAACTGTATTATGTGTTTACAAAACGAACTAAAACGTACTGAAATTATAGATAGAATACCCTTC
>JAVSBV010179759.1:0-13305 GCA_033117975.1 Parotocinclus spilosoma | reverse complement strand
TATGTATGTATGTATGTGTATATATATATATATATATATATGTATGTATGTATGTGTATATAGAGCACATACACTGCCGTTGTCCACCTTCATATATAACCTTTATAAAATCCATCATCAAATATCACAACTATTTCAGCTGTTTTACATCACAAGTACGTCCACATCAAGTTTAAGTCAGAATTACTGCGCTCGGGTTCATGGGATGTTTTACAACAACTAATAATTAGGATACATTACAGAATGAACAATTTATTATGAGTCTTTTTAAACCTATAAGCCCAGAAGCTCAGATGTGTGCATGCTCTGCATGCATTTATTCATAATCACTTATGTTACCAAATATGTCTTAACAAATTACTAACACCTTTTATACAAGTAAAATAGATCCACATCGCCAACTGGAAACATATTTTAATCCCTACTTTATTCTTTAACAAATTGGCTTGAGCATAGTGAATTAAAAGTGTGTTCTAAAACAGGAGCTCACGCCATTTATGTGCTGATAGCATGACTGCATTTCGTTCTCCTCCTCTGTCTCTGTGAGAATGTAACATTTGCAGGTGATTTCTTAAACACTGTCTAACACACCTACATTAAAGTCCACACCTGTATGAAGACTAATCTGAGTTAAATCGTTCATTACTCTTTTTAAATGAAAGAGAAGGTAGTCAATTTCTCCCAAAGACATTGCATCAGTAATACAAGACTGCTTGAAAAGCGTATTCATTAACAGTTTGTGAAGGTGTGTTTAGCTAGCTAGTTAAGTGGAAATATATAAATATATATTAAAATACACAAATTCAGAAATAGTTAAATAAATAAATGAAATTACATTTACGGCATTTAGCAGACGCCCTTACCCAGAGCGACTTTCATTTAATACAGTCTTTGAATCCAAGCAGTTGTAGGTTAAGGGTCTTGCTGAAGGACCCAATTGTGGCAGCTTGGCAGAGGTGGGATTTGAACCAGTACCAGCACCTTAACCGCTAGACTACCACAGTCCACAGAAATCATTCAGAAAAGGACCAAATAAATGTTATGTGGAAATGTATAAATAAATGTAACTAGCTGCTTTTCACGTGGCAGTTACTGTAGTTATAGCTAGTGAACTGAGAATTCAGTTCCAACCTCACTTTGTTGGGTATTGCGTAATCTCGGTAGCGATGCAGCATCGTTAAAGTTTGATCACAGACGTTTAGCGCTCCACCTCACTTCCCTGCAATTGTCTGGGTACATACAGTGAGTACGGAAAGAATTCAGACCCATTAAATCTCTCCAAAAAAAAAAATTTTTCCCATCTTGAATTTTTTGTACATTTATTTTAAAAAGAAAAATGTATTTATATATGTATATATATATATATATATGTGTGTGTGTGTGTGTGTGTGTGTGTGTGTGTGTGTGTGTGTGTGTGTGTGACTGGTGTTGAAATAACCTTGTGTATTGATATAACCTCGTGTGTGTCACTTACTTGGCCACTGTTGCCGATAGCGACGTTAAAGAAGCCAAATAAATACATAAATGCAATAGACTGTAGTTAATCTGTCCTTTTACTCTGTTCTCTAAGGGTCAGGACCCCAACAAGACCAGGTACTCTTAGGGTTAAGGATCATTCTCAGAACTGCAGTGGCACTGATGGTGGTGGTGCTATGTTAGTGTGTGTTGTGCTGGTATGAGTGGTTTAGACACAGTGGTGCTGCTGGAGTTTGAAAAAAAAAAAAAAAAAACTATGGTTATGCACTGCACACTCTAGTAGACACATCGACCATAATGTTCCACCTTGCAGATGTAAATTGCAAGGTAGAACCTCATATGTTGTCGCACAGTTTTATTCATCCTCTAATTCTACATCAGAGCTCACAGGATGCTGCTCAGATCACGCTGGTGGCTGGACATTTTTCGCAAGTGGACTATTTTCAGTCCAGCAGTGACACTGAGATGTTTAAAAACTCACAACACCACATCAGTGTCACTGCAGTGGTGAGAATGACCCACAACCCAAATAGTAGCTGAGCAAAAGGGACTAAAAGTACATAGAGAAACAGATGGACTACAGACTACAGTCTGTAATTGTAGAACTATATGGAAGTGCATCTACATGGAAAGTAGACCTGGAACAAGGAGTTGTGCCTAATCAAGTGATCACTTATTTGTTGTCATATCCTGCACCAAGAGTGCTTAATACATTAAACGTTTAAACCAATGTCGTTATTTACCAGCTGTGTTGGTGTCTTTGAATAAAAAATATAATCCAGTCAGGATGTAACCATCATTAGTCTCGAGAGAAAGCAATAAATGATTCCTCACTGCTTTGTGTGCAGGCACACAGCTTGGAGCTTAAACTGCACTGATTCCAGGACGTAATTAAGAAAAGGGCCACAGATATCAAAGAAGGCTTAACTTGCTCTGGCGGCTGGGCAAACTTCAAAGACAGCCCCATTAAATGACAAAGCCTATACGTAGTTGGCTCAAAAGAGCTGTGTAGATGATTCGTTTTAAAGTAATGGGGCACTCTAGTATCCAACACGAAAATATGTCAGGTGTGCTGTTATGGAATGGCCTCTGTTTTATGACCTGCTCTGTGAAAGCACATAGGCGATAAAGTATGAAAACGGAATGGCAGAAGTCGTAGTCGAGGCTAGATTAAATTAGTTTTACAGGTCTACCCACCGGTCGGTCATAAATGCAACATTTTAGTAGACTTGAAGCATCTGAAAAGTGCCTGCGTTGTTTACTGTGACTCTCTGATTTGAAGGAACCTCAGTGAAGCCGACACATGAATATGTACATGGGAATAAAACAGTCAAAAACCAACTGGTGAAAAGAATTCTGCTTTTCATTGCAAACACAGGGTATCTCAAGGGAAGGGAACACCAAACCAGTGCTGACTGTTACAGACTTTCCTTAACAGTCATCTCATCTAAACCACAACAAGCACATACGGGGGCATTTAAAGACAGAGCAGTTGGTAACATGAGACGCCCCTTGGAATATTGGGTAATCATGTTGATATAAGAGGGATTATCAGATTGCAGCATTTTCTATTATTCCATTTTCATTATTGCTTGTTTGGTTTATTTAGCAAACACTGAGTGCGTTTCCATGCGCCTAATAATCCGATCACTCGAGTTGGCACGTGAACAACGTACTTTGCTCTAGAATCTTAATCAGATTAAGAAAGCCAATAAAGTGAGCTGGATTGAGTTTAGTAATCTGATGATGTATTTGCATACCCCAATTTCTAGCTGGTTTCTCAATCTGCTCATGCGTGCTAACGACACATGAGAGAGTAACACGGTTGTCACAATCCAGCTTATTGAAAAGAGGGACTTTGCTACCTTTGAAATTCTTTCAAAGACCTGTTTTGCCAAAACTAAACGTAGAACCTCCTTAAATGGCTTCCGAGACTCAAATGCAGTGAATGCTTGAGAAAAAGCAACACAATTTTATTTAATGATAATTATATTTAATAGTGTGTAAAGTTGACGTCACATTTGGCATAATGTGCAGGGGTATTTCCAAAAACAACAAAACAAAGGAACAAACATGGTCGTCAGGTCGAGGAATTCTTAAGGGGTTTCGCTTCTTTTGAGTCATTTACATAGACTAGGTGGACGATTCTCACGGTGGGATCTGGCAACCCTGCAATTAAATGCTAAACGGCTATCGAACTCTTTGCAGGAGACTCAGCAATATATACTTAAGATAATGAATACATTGATTCATGGATATTACAAATTAAAGTTTACATTGTATCTTTCTGTGAGATCCCTAATCACTATTGCCTGGATGACATAAACCCAGAGGTTTCCTGTTAGATGAGAGTCCTTGATTGGATCGTTTTAAAGACAGACACAAAGAAACAACACACAAAATAACACTAAACAATTACACATTCTCAGGTCGAAGACATTAACCTATTGCAGGTCTTTGTACTTTAAGAAGGAACAGGAGCATGCATACTAACCCATGCCCACATGGAGAGGACATGCAGACTGGGATCGAAAAGGGACACTTAAAAAATACCCCCAAATTATGATATTTTGCTTTTTTTTTCACCACATTTTAAAACTGATATGCTGATTATTTGGTTTACAATAAAAACCAATGCATTAAACTTGAGAAAAATTTACTATCAATCTCAAATATTCGACTCAAATGTTATGCAGTTTATATATTTGGGGGGGTCGTTTTCTCATTTGTGTGTGAAATCAGAGCTCGCACACCGAAAAAATCATTTAAGCAAGAAGTGCACTCTAAAATCAAATTCTATGTCCTAAACAATTACAGTAGGTTTTTTACCTGCTACCTCTGAAAACAGCTGACCTAGAGGATTCACAACCAGGTTAGAGCTCGTGGCTCTTTTAATGTTTTGTAGCATGTGATTAATCAAAACACAAAAACTTTGAAACTTTCACAGGTGAATCCATTGAAAACTTCATACACTGAGCCATTCCCTTAGAAAACCAGCACTGCTGAAAACTGTTAGGGTTCGCGCCGCGCTCGTTTCTGTTCGCCGCGGCCGTCACGTCACTTTTCGCGTTTCCTACACGTGGCGTTTTGTTTTGGTTTTTCCCTGCAGCGTTCTATTGGTTTTCTTTCCGGTCCGTCACGCCCCCTTCCTCGGGCGACTCGCAGCTCCCGTGCCGCCTCTGGACTCGCGGCTCCCGTGCCGCCTCTGGACTCGCGGCTCCCGTGCCGCCTCTGGACTCGCGGCTTCCAAGCCGTTGGGCTCCGTCTGCGTTTATTATCTTTGTGTTGCAGAACTCCAGCGTCCGGCACCTTCTCCGGCCCGTCCACTGGAAAGCGGGGACTCCCAGGAGTGGACAACCCGGACCGACCTCATCTCTGCGCCTCGACAGCAGCTCGGCTCATCCGAGGCCAGGTTGGCGCCCCCAACAGCCACAAGGCCGTTGTTTCGAGCATTGGTCTCCAGTGGGTCTGCTCCTTCTCTGGGACCCCTGGTGCCCTGCGCGACGGCTCGGCATCACCGAGAAGCCAGGTTGGCTTTCCCCGGCTGCGAGGACTTCCACCAGGCTCTGGTCCCAGGACGGGCAAAGGACTGCTTTATCTCGATGCCGGACTAGGGTTCCTGTTTTTTCGTTATAGTGATTCTTTTTATTATTAGTTTGACCTTTTCTTGTGTTCTGTTTATTATTTATTTAATAAATGTGTTTAGTTTTCTTCAGTTGGTTATCTGTCTGTGGATCACTGCATTTTGGGGTTTCAGGGGATTTGGCGAGTCCGGGAATGGTCTTGCTAAATCTCCAGGACGGCCCAATATAACAAAAACACTCAAACCCTGACATAATATCTTTATACTTTCTGTGATTTTATCAATAATGTTTATTGCAGTGGGTGCGGAAAGTATTCAGACTTTAAATGTATCACTCTGTTTCATTGCAGCCATTTGCTGAAATCAGAAAAGTTAATTTTATCTCTCATTAATGTACACTCAGAATCCCATCCTGACAGAAAAAAAGGACATATAGAATTTTTTGCAAATTCATTTAAAAGAAAAAATTGAAATATCGCATGGTCACATGGACATGGTATTAAGCCCTTTGCTCAGTATTTAGTATTCAGACCCTTTTGAGCTAGTACAGCCATGAGTCTTATTGGGAACGATGCAACTAGTTTTTCAAACCTTGATTTGGGGATTCTCTGCCATTCTTCCTTGCAGATCCTCTCCAGTTCCATCAGGTTGGATGATGAACGTTGATGGACAACCATTTTCAGGTCTCTCCATGCTTGCTCAATTGGGTTTAGGTCAGGGCTCTGGCTGGGCCAGTTAAGAATGGTCACAGAATTGTTCCAAAGCCACTCATTTGTTATTTTAGCTGTGTGCTTAGGGTCATTGTCTTGTTGGAAGGTGAACCTTCGGCCCAGGTCCTGAGTACTCTGAAAGAAGTTTTCTTTCAGGATATGCCTGTACTTGGCCGCATTCATCATTCATTCAATTGCAACCAGTCGTCCTGTCCCTACAGCTGAAAAACAGCTAAGGTTTGCTGAGTGTGTTTTAGTGCTGGTACCTGGGCTGGTTTATTACATTGACTCTTGAAGTTTGTTACAAGCTTCATATTCTGCATAGTGGTTAATGTGCAGAAGGTAAAATAAGTTAGTTGTCGATCACGTCTTTAATGGCAACTGATTTCCGTCATAGTTTGAGCACCGTCATTTTTTAAACATCAGTCGTTTCAAAGCCAAGGTGATTCTTAAACCTAATGACGTAGACTGCGTGGTTGGTGGTGTCTGTATTTTGTCTAATGGAGCTGTTTGTTCACTCTTTTTTAACTATAGTCATGTGTTTTAGACAGAATTCTAACACTCTGTACTCAGTACACATGTGTATGTCTTTTTTTTACCAGGACACATGACCAAGCTAAAAAGTGAAATCTTAAGTTGTGCTTATTTTTTTTTTTGCAAAGTAAGTGGCATACTCAGTGTCAGTTTGCATATCGGTAAAACAGCTATTATTGTTATATAAGATAATACATATCACGTAACCCTACGAACAGATTACATGTAATTAGTTGATATATTCTGGGTGACATGATCAATGATCAAACAACCTGCCTGCACTAGCATACCAGTCCTGACTTATTCTTTAATACATAGAATGCAGTTTGTTATATGGTCAGCTACTGCCTTCTTTACAGTTTATACCTGTTACACACTGAGGGCACTAAAGGTACTTATTTGTAGTGACATCACCCTGCATTTTGCTCTCTTAAGAAGAAACCCACTAAATTGCAAACCGGTGAAATGCAGTCAGCTCCCTCCAAAAAAAGATTTAACAAAGATTTAACAACCATTTAATGAATAACAAGTCAGCCTATTCAGACTGGCTTGCATTATTTTGCTTTTCTATCAGGCTCCTATCTGAGAGAAAGGAGTAGGTTGCTCGTCTGGCCAATCAGAATCTCATTAGCAGAACTTCAGTGCTCTCCACTCTGCGCCGACCCTTTTGATCCCATTTAGAGAGGTCTTCTAATGTAGAGAGCAGAGTGACAGGAAATCTGTCAAATCAAATGATTTCCACTACAGGACAGGCCTTTAGAGGTCTGCACCTTTTCAGAAGTTGTAAGAAAGCTTTGTGCCACTCGCCTTTCTCACCGCCAAGCCATTAATGCTAGTTTAACACTGAAAGACAATGGAAAATAAATCATACTGTGATTTTCACTGTGCAGAGTAGGGGTTTGTGATTCGTATCGACTATGGTAATATCTTGTTGTTTTAACAGTGCGCAAACATTGTTCACTATCGAGTACATCTCTCACTTTGCAAAACAGTGAGGCTGTCAAAAACATGTCTTAAGAGTTCCACTGTGTGTCCTGTGGGTAGGTTAGACTGTGCATGCAGGGTGCACAAAACAAGCTAGTTTTCTACCTAAAAATGCATGACTTGAGTTTAAAAAAAAAAGAGAGAACAAACTGTGCCAGGAGACAAAACACCAGCAACCACGCAGTCTATATGATTAGATTTAATTGCTCACTCGCATGGAGAGGGTTAGGCTTTGAAAAGAGAGATGTTGACAGAAATCTGCAAAATGGGTCAGAAATCTGCAAACTAACCACCATACAGAATATGAAGATTATGACAAAGTTTGTCGGTGAAATGCACTGTCAAGGACATGATCATAAATATCTTGTTGTGGAAAAATCTGTGTGTGCTACAGTTTTTACTTGAGTCCTTTTTAAGTGAACAAGCAGGACTCATTTTCTTTACATTGAAAATTTCCTCCCTGTTATTTCCGTCGTCATTAGTAAGCAACACTGCATATCGTATTAACAAAAACAAGCTAGTACAATCAAATGCGTTTCAATTCAATTTTATTTATATAGCGTTTTTTTTACAATGGAGCATTGTCTCAAAGCAGCTTTAAAATATTATATTATCTAAAAAAGGCCAATCCCAAGTTGAGCAAGCCTAGGGCGAAAGTGGCAAGGAAAAACTCCCTGAAAGGTGGGAAGAAACCTTGGGAGGACCAAGACTCAATCGGGGGACCCATCCTCCATGGGTGGCCTATATGTTAATTAAATAAATACTTAAAAGTATATTAAATTATATCAAAAATAGATAAATAAATTAAATCAATAACAAATGTATAATAAAATGTAAATTAGTGATAAAATAAATAAACTAATTTATTAAACAACTTTTTTTAAAGCACTTTTTGAAGTTTGCAAACTATTGTCTAATTTATCGGTATCGATAAAATCCCAGAAAAGAGAGACATCATTTTTCGCCAGGCTCGCACTGTTCCTTGTTTTCTGAGGTTAGTTTTTTGAGACTACACTTCCTTCTTTTTTTTTTTTACACTTCAGGATCAGTGCCTAAATTAACCAGAATTTCAGCTCTGAAGGAAACAATCTGTTTAGCATTTATTTAGCTTCACTCTCAGCATCCATGGCAATTTAAAGAAGGTTACAAAGTTATATAGATACACACGGTTACTTCGAATCTAGTACTTAAAACTCAGATGGGGCCAGTCAAGCATAATCTATGAATCTAACTCGTCATTTGAATGTGGGAGGAAACCCACCGAGCACCAAGAGTAAACCCACGCAGACACAGGTAGGACATGGAGACTCCAAACAAGAAGTCCGAGGTTGGGATTGAAGTTAAAGCTGCAAGGCGAAAGAAACAAAAAAGTAATGGAACAAAAAAAAAGTAATTTTAATAAAGAAGATAGGAAAGGGGGCACCCTACAATGACAATCACTTGTGCGTAAAGAATGACTTTAAATTCACTATTTTTGAGAGATCAAAAATCAAAACACAAGGCCAGTAAAGACCAAAAACTAAGGTTTAAGAAAGCTCTCACTTCTTCCCCTAAACTGAATCTATTTATAATTGACACGCTAACCGGAAATCAATACCTTTCACATATGGGTCAAATAATTTCACACCACACTGTGCACACCAGAAAACTCCTGTGTCAGCTTTCCAATGCAATCGATCTCTCCAAGGCAATTGACACAATAATACAATTGTGTTTAAAGGGATCAATTTAGCTACTGCAGTACACTGAGCATGGACTTGCTGTTGGAGGTATTGAGGTTTCAGCTCCAGTCATAAACACAGCATGTCTTTTATATTTCTGGACAGCACTGTGTGCATTTTCTCATATTTTGTCACTCTTCGACGACTGTAAACATTTAATCACATGACTTTGAGGTTCTTTAGAGCAAAACAGTGACTGAAATGCTTGCGGTGATAGCGAGGTCGCATGAAATGGAGTGTATAAACATACACTGAATGAATGGGTGCTGACTGTGTGTTTTGTGGGGAGCCTCTACCAGCACCATGCAGTAGCCTGGTACATTCATCCGCTTTGGAGCAAGCTTGTGGAAAATGGATGGTCATGTCCTGCCCGTCGTGTGCGCCCTGCAAACTCTGCTCCAGTAATTACACTAAGGCTTTTGGGCTGCCAGTGTCGGTATGAGTGAAGTTGGCTCCAAGAGGCCCTGCTTTTCCCTTTTCTTACCACTGAAGGAAAAAACTGCTCCTTCCAGCATGTTACGCACATAAACAGTCTTACTGTATTTGGTCTTTCACCTAAAAAAAAAAAAAGTGCTGCTTTCGAAAACACACCAGTATGACTTCTGGGAATGTTCCTATAGTTCATTTTAATGTGGGTTTGGATCTACTGACCCCTTTTCCCCTGCTGGTCGGAGTATTCAAAGCAGACCCACCTGGGGCGACGACAGGGTGGAAGAAAAGAGGAGTGGAAGTGAGGAGAAAACAGAATTTTGGCTCCATTAAGCCATGTTATATGGTGCTAGTGCAGCTTGACAACCACTGACAGGTCAGCTGGGCCCCAGGTGGGCTGCAGTACAACACAAATCTCCCGTGGTGCTGGCAGAGCACGGGCAGCGCGCACACACTGTGCCTCCCAGTACAGCAAAGCGATTTCCCTTTAATTCTGCAGCTTGGAAAATGAGCCTCTGTTTACTGACGGCGCTCTCATGGTGCTATCGTTTGCACTGCTCAAACTGTACGGCTATACAAGCTGCAGCACACGTATACACACACACACACACACACACACACACACACACACACACACACACACAATAAAAGGGTTTGTGAGGGATGACACTGGAGTATGACTCTCAATGTCCATGACATACTTTGTGGTCCTCTATATTCTAAACAGGTAGTCCTTAACTTACAATGGGTATATGTTAAAAGAAGTCCATCGATTTTTTACATTAGCGACAATTTAAAAAAATATATATTCCATTTATAATACAGTATATAACAGCACAGCATTTAATAAAGCGATTATAACATGACTGCGATCACGGTTTTTCCTCAGTTCATTTCCCAGCACTCATCACTCCAGCCACGTGACTCGTTACATCATGCAGTGGTGCGTGGTGGTGTTGAGTGTTGTAGTGCTTAGCTTACATTTGACAGCAAACACTGCAAGGCTTGAGCACAGTCAATAACATAAGGCTTATGTTGTGATAAAGCCCCTAACAATAGTCATTTATTGCGTCATGTATTCCAAGTGAAAACAAATACAACTATTGCGAGACCACCGTTTCCCACTACATTTCCCAGCACTCTTCACTCCCGCCACATGACTCCCTACGTCAACACCATGCTGACTGGTTCATTAGAGTGCGAGAGAGTACTGTGTATACCAAGTATTCCTTGCCCAGAAAGATTTGAAGTTTAGTATTTAGAGTTGGCAGCACAATGGCTCTGTGGGTAGCACCTCACAGCAAGAAGGTCCCGGGCTCAGTGGTGGAGCCTCCCCGTGTCTGCATGGGTTTACTCCAGTTACTCCTGTTTCCTTCACAGTCCAAAGACGTGCAGGTTAGGTTAAATGGTTTTTTTAAAGTTGCATTTAGTGCGCGTGTGTGTGCGCCCTACGTTGGACTGACGCCATGTCTAGGGTTGTTCCTGCCCTTGTGCCCAGAGTTGCCGGGTGGGCACCTGCTGGCCCTTGACCCTGTGTGGATTAAGCGGAAGATAATGGTTGGACAGATTATTCAGAGTACAATTTCTGCTGGAAATTCTACCAGATTTCCGAAATAAAACGCAAGTTGGGCCAAATGAGGATTACCTGTACTATAAACAGAGTGACGGATTATAGGGGTGTGATGATGCATCGCAATGGAAAATGTATTGATGTGTATCATGGAAATGTATTATGCATGATACATGCATTCTGATTATTACTGAATGTTATGGAACTGCATTTTTTTCAAAGAAAGTACTATTATTATAAGTATTATTTTGAATTATTATTCTTTAGCAATAAATGAAAGCTTTCACTCTTAATATACAAACACTCTTCACTTTACTGGTGATGCCCTGACAATATTTCAACTTTATACTTGGAATCCAATGAAAAACATAACTGCACAATCAGCAAACCTCCTATTCTGTATATTGAAGTTTCCTGGGCAAATGATACGTATTTTACTTGCATCCGGATGAGGAAGTCGGCAGTGCCCCATGTAGGGAGTCGTGTGGGGGATGCTATGAGAGCTGGGAAATGTAATGCACTATAGTCGTTTTTGTGTTTTTTTCCCTTACGTACATTATTCTATAAACAACATGAAATATTAAATACGTTTTTACAAAATAAGATTTATGTTAATGACTTTTCTCCACTTTAGTTTACCGTAAGTGTTTTAAACATGTTTAAGGTAGGCTATGCACTATGATGGTCGTGGCAAGAGTGATGAGCACTGAAGTCGTTTTCAAAAGTGTTTAATATAGACTACATTATGATATATAAGTATATAAGTATATATTAAAAAACTCAGAACTTAGAATTTCTCAGAACATATTCCAATCGTAATTCAGGAAAAACCTGTACATGGTGAAGCTACAACCGAGGATTTGATTTACAAGATTACACCTTACACCAAGATTACAGGATTTTCTTTGTTTAAAATGTATACAAGAAATGTGCATCATTTTGTACTGCTTGCACTTCAGAAACGAAAAACGAACGTGTATGTTGAATCGATATGTGAACAAATCGTTGCAACCCTGTATATCACGCAATTTCACAGAATGCACACCACTCCTCGAATGCTCTAGAGCAGTATTGGAATGCGCTTGTCATGCGTGCCTAAAATCTGTGTTTACAGTATGAGCTGCTCGACGGGTTGAGCAAGACGCTCAGTGTTTACCCAATATGCCTCCACGAGTCAGCTAGAATCAGGTCAAACAATGGGGTCCAAAAAGGCCCATTAGTTCACTGTCACTAGCATGTCCATTTCAATTATTATCGGGGTCATTGCGTACGTGTGTGTGTGTGTGCCTGTGTCGCAGCGGCTTGCTGAGCAATTAGCCAGCAGTGGCGGCGGAGAGGACGTATAGATTGCAAGGTACCAGTAACCCTCTCTTGAGCAACGCGTGTTGCTGTTGGCTTTCGTGCAACTGGCTGAGTATTTGTGACCATCTTGTCTAATGTTAGCCAGGAGTGTGGCGAGGGAACTGGAACTGTGCTAGTGAACACTGATTTGCGCCAGCGTGTGCGCGGGTTGCGGCTGAGAGGCGTGTGTAGTGGGAACAGTGGTGGCTGAGCATGACAGGAAGCTATGAGCACCACAGCAACAGCTTATCTGCCAAAACAGCTGGAGCAGTCGCTATTCTTGACTAAGGGGGGCCAGCCGCTTACGGGGATCATGCTGAGAGCGAATACACATGCTTACTGGAATGCTCATTTAGGGCAGAAAGCACCGCTAACCTGTTTTGCTTAACATTTCTCCCCTTCCTCTCGCTGTCTGACTCCAATGCCTCCAGTCTTACATCCATAATGCATGCAAGTACTTCAGCTTGCTTCTTGTGCCGGTGCACCCCCAAATTCACCGCCCGACCTCGGCGCCATCCCAACCAAAATTGACATGCAGCTCTACAGAGCCCGACACAAATACAAAAGCCATCCTGAGTTACAAAAGAATGAGCAAACGAGGGCGCGGAGGATCCCACTTCAATTAGATTAAGTAAATCTAAGTCAATTAGATTTAGTGGTTAGCGGACATGGCTTTTTTTTCATGGGCGATTCTGATGTTTGTTATGATATATAATGCCAATATCAAAAAATTTTTCTGTGCAGTCGAGAAATGAGACACAAATTTGCTAAACTGAAATTAACATTTATTTCAGCTAGAAATGCACTGTCTCCGTTGCATTGGGGTTTAAAATCAAATATAATTGAAAAAAATGGAAATGCGAAACGAGACGAGCCATTTGATAAATGCTGGGCTTTGTCCCGCCCATCGGACGCTCAGCGTCTCTGGGGGTCTATGGGGCAGTGGGCTGGCCTCGG
>JAVSBV010179748.1:0-13305 GCA_033117975.1 Parotocinclus spilosoma | reverse complement strand
TCTTGGTTCCTCCCAAGGTTTCTTCCTTCTACTCTCAGGGAGTTTTTCCTTTCCACTGTCACCCTAGGCTTGCTCAACTTGGGATTGGCCTTTTAGGATAAAAAAAGATTCTAAAGCTAAAGCTAATTTGAGACAATGCTCCGTTATAAAAAGTGCTATAGAAATAAATTAGACTTGACTCGACCTGTGGAATATTCAGGTACAGGTGCTTTTCGAGCATTCCTCAACTTTCCCCAGTCGTTTGTTGCCCCTGTCCCAACTCTTTTGTAATGTGTAGCATCAGGCATCAAATTCAAAATGAGTGAATAAACTTTACTGAACTGTTTTTATTTCTGTTTTATACTGGGATTGGGATTGAAGTCCTACAGGCTTTACAATGGAGAACTGTCCCAGCTTTACAATTTTATAATGCATTTTATCATCCAGGACCAAAATTGAGAAAGCCTAGGGTAACAGTGGCACAGAAAAACTCCCTAAACCTTATAATGAAGAAACCTTGGGGGATTAAGACTCAAAAAAAAACCAAACTTCTTGGCTGGTTTAGACGACGTATGTAAAAATTAAAGTAACCAAGTTCTCTATTTAATTTGTTAATAGTACAGTACCAACACCTATATAAATGACGGTTATAAGTTCTGGATCTATGCCCTGATGTGGGTGTGGGGCTTGACCTCTGCCTGAAGAGAATTATCTCAGCTAACACTCCTATAGTTATCCATTAGTATTTAGATTAATATGGATGTGTTATGAATAATTAGTTATAATGATGATCATGGTTTATCTGTATTCTTTTTCTCTCCTGCTCTCACCGTCCTGTCCCTAAAGGACACAAAGGGGAGGGTTACCACAAGTGCTTCACCAATAGATCCATTGTGCAGGAGCTAGCGCTTACCTCATCTGTAGTGGTGACCAGCCATGCAAGACTAAATGAGAAAAGACTGAGTAAGTGATGAGAGAAATAGAGGGAGATAGAGAGGATCAAGCAAGCTGCAGTGCATCAGCTGGACACTTGCCACAAGTTAAGTCTGATATGGCTCCTAGGAGACTCGCCGAAATCTCGTGATCTCACTCTCTCTCTCTCAATATCTCAGTCCCTTTTATGTGGTGCACCATGTTCTTCTCGACTGCCCGAACCCTCAAAGTTCTCGACGCACTCTCTCTGTTTCTTTCTTTTGTCCACCATGGGCACGTGAAACCTGCGCGCTGGCCCTGTTACGACGTGACGTCCTCGCTTGCTCACGGCACACATGCTAAAAGTGTGTCAGGCACCAAATAAATCCCGAGGGAAGTACACGTTGCATGAAATTGTGCTACCTAATAAATGTGCGGTAAGAGGAGAGGCGGAGGGGGGTGGGGGGTGGGGGGGGCGGCACGGTGGCTTGTTGACAAAAGCATGCAATATCTTGCCAGGACACAGAGCGCAGTCATAAGAGGTTAATTGTAGACGTTTTGAGTGTGCGTCGGTAGCTCTGTTTATATTGTGGTCGGCCGTGTTGGGAGGGGGGTAATGAGGTGAAATGATTCTGCGCAACGGTGGGATGTGACCATGGGGCCTCTCCTTAGCGAAACAAGGCTCTGGGGAATGTTTTTATTCAAAATAGCCTACATGATGAGCCAAAGCCTGGCAAATTAATTCTAATTTACATACGGCCGACACACGGCCTTCCCTCCTGACCTGAGCAGGCAGACGTGTAACAAGGTTCTAGTCAACGGCTGGACTGATTAATTAATTACTCCCCAGGTGCAACAATTAAGCCGGAAAGTACTAATGGACCTCAGACTGTGTACTGTGTTTTCATTAGTCATGCATTCACACACACATACACACACACACACACACACACACATGCAGAGGTAAATTTAAATATGCCTACTCGTATCTCCACCCGCCACACACACACACACACACACACACATGCAAACATGCATTCTGATAAATGTGTGGCACTGGTCAGAATCTTGCTCCGGTCTGCTATTTTTGTTATCCAACCCACTATGATTACGTGTCTAAAAATGACCAGTCCTGGAAAATGAGACTTCTTTATTTCTTCACTTCAAAAAAATCCAAAAAAGTCGAGTCAAATCAAGATTTATTTACGTAGCACATTTTCACAACGGATCCAATATCTTATAAGGCCAATCCCAAATTGAGCTAGTCTAGGGTGACAGTGGCAAGGAAAAACACCCTTAAAGGTTGTAACCTTAGGAGGACCAAGACTCAAAAAGGAACCCATTCTCAACAATCCCCACACTCGAATTGTGTTTTTTTCCAACTTATTAATGCCCACATGTTGAATTACTACAATCAAAGGAAATATCTATACTCCTTCCTTTTTTAGGAGAGTATTCTAGTAAAGCACTGAATGAAGCATTTGTACAGGTTTGCGTGTCCTTTCTTTAGATGTGTTTACATGGCACTCTGAAAGTACAAAGTCTGCGTAACACTTTATAATGTTCAACAGAATTAATTCCCACCTTTATACAATCGCATCATATATTTAGTTCATTCCTAAATTCAGTAACTCAGCTCGTTGCTACCCATAAATCCCAACTTTGCTTAAAATGTGTTGCAGGCATGGATGTTTATTAATAACGATCATCCTGGGTTCATAATGTATACGTTTTTTTAATTTGCGCTTTCAATACCATCTCAACTTTTAGGGCTGCACTCCTAAAATAATTCTATAAGTTTGCACTATATTAGCACTGTATATGTACATCTGTCACCTCTGTGTAAATGTGTACAGAGAGTGTCGGTTTGAAACTATGCTCCTTTTACTATTGAGACTGGTCTGAACATTTAAAACTCGTACCACTAGAGGGCACACAACCGCAGCTCATTTCTACAGCACGCATTATATTAGGCTTTCTTAACCCACCCTGTTAATTAAGATTAACAGCCTACTGTGACAATTTCATACTGTTCCCGGTGCATGTTCTGAAGGACAGGATATGTTATTAGGTAGGGCATAGTTGTCAAATTGCACTTCATGATGCTAATCGCACCCATGGTTCATGTAATCGCACGTAATAGGGACAAGTTTATTGCTAGAGAGCTAATAAGTGCAATAAATAGTTCTTATTTTATAAAACGTACTAGTGTGGGGAGGGAAAACACAGACATGTACAGCATAAGGTACCAGAGGAACAAATCGTGCACAGTATAAAAACGGATTATTTACAGCTTGTGACTTTTTTTATTTACCCTACACTAATCAGAGTAAGCCCACACGGACACAGGTAGGTCCAGCCAACTCCACCACGTTGGATCGAACTCGAATCTGGAGCAGTGAGACGGCCGTACTGACCACTGTGCACTTTAAAAATGCCACATAACATAATTTTAAGGAACAGAAAAGCTTTTTATATTTCCACGTTCAGACATTTCTCAATATGCATTTGTAATCTTGTGCACTCAATTACTGTTCCATGAAAAAGGCACCTAGCCAGGTCCATCCCTAAGACCGTGCCCACATGTTCATGCTCCGGACGTTATCAAGAAAGCCTCAGGAAGTGTCTTCTGTAAATTTGGGACAGCTAAATATCCCACAGTCAAGTGTCTCCTGCAAAATGTCTCCTGCAGTCCTCTACTCGTACTACCAAGTACTATCCAAACTTCTCATTCTTGGTATTGAGAGACACCTTTATTTGTGAGGGGGAAGTAAATAAAAAGTAATGGTTGTAGTGCTGAATAGTACAAATAATAATCAAGCCTAACGAGTTAAGGTACTGGACTATGGACCAGAAGGTCCAGGGTTCAAATCCCACCCCTGCCAGGTTGCCCCAGTTGGGTCCCTGAGCAAGGTCCATAACCCACAATTACTTGGATTGTAAGACTGTATTATAGCATTAAACACTGATCAATGGCCACTGGTTTGTGTTTGACCACAAGAATGAAGCCTTATGATACTTTGTAGGTGGTGTTGAATCTATAAACAACATCAAAATTCAGATGCTTGTTTTATTCTTGGATTAGATTGTGCCTTCGTTGTGAAGAAAGGTGCTCTGGATATATTTCTGCCTACTGACTATAACTTTACCATTTACCATTATGTTCTAAAGCAAAGTATTAAACCATGCTGTAACAAACGTATAGTAAATGGAGTGTCCACATGGACTAGACATGGGCGTGCTAAGTCTAAGGGACTTTGTCATTTTGAAACCCTGCGGTCTGAATGATAGTTTGTCCCACGAGGATGAGAAAAGGACAAAGGCTTGGTGACTAATTTCTGCAGGCGTCTTGCTCTTACGCCAGCGTCTGTAACAAAAGGCACAGGTATGAGACGGTCAAACCTGAAAATCTGCCACTGTGTTTCGCGTTTCCAAAAATAAAAAAAACGTTTCCTCAAGCCAAAATCAGTCCAAAAATGTACTTTATTTTGAAGAGAAACAGCCTCCAGAACTTCAGGTCTTAGGGTCGCCTTGGTTATGTATCTGTTACATCCTTAAGGGCTCTTTTTTTGGCCCCGAGGAGAGCACTGAATAACTCAAGTTTTAACTACTGTCATTTCTCCATGGTAAACATACAAATACAACCCCGGTTGACATTTCCTAACTCTTGGCAGCCGCTCGATGGATATTCAAAAGGCCGAGCTTTTGACGTGCGTTTCATTACACACGGTTTATGATTTAAGCCATTGATGGTCGAGAGGGAAAAGCCTCACAACACAGTGATTCACTGCCTTTTGTAAATATTCCTTTTGGCTCCCACCTGGTGGGAGGCTCCACCACTATGAGTTTTCCAGAATCCCAGTGAGCTGCAGTGGAAGTCATGAACCTCCCCGCTTCATTAATTCAATTTCAACTTGGTGGCGGAAAAGACATACTGTATAAAGCCTTCTTGTCTGAGGACGCACCATCCCCAGCTTCGGCACAGCGACTCTCGTGTCACGAAAAATTATTAGTGTGTCATGGCACATTAGAAGACGTGAAATTTAAGGTCGCCTGATTTAAAAAGGTTAGAGAATTGACTTGTTCACTGCTGTATTATAAACCTGGTTTATCTGCTCTATGTGTTTGTTTTACTGGACTATGTTTTTGACTATTATCTAAGGGATATCGCCTTTTTGTTATTACCCTGTTTCATATTAAAGCCATTTATGCTTCAGCTCAGGTTAGCTTTCTCTCACTGTCATCCTAGACAGTAAGCGTCCCCTTTCTCAGTGAAAATATTTTGACCTGGCCCTCCCATCGAGTACAACAGAGACCCAGAGTGTTGTTAGGGGTGATTTCTCCAGGTCACACTGTACATAACCAGCCACAGATTCCCACTTTGGGACCGATCCGATCACCTTGGAGCCTGTCTGGAGCCATCAAATGAGTGAATCTGATTGTGAACACTTGCCTGGAATGGCAGGAATTCTGCACTCTGGCCGCTGAGGGGGCTGGAATGATACAGCACTCCTATTCTTGGTTGTTCTCTGGTGGTTCTTCAGGCAGAAGTGGCCTGCCAGGATTCTACCCTAGGTGGACTCATCACCCTGGCTATCTCTCGAGACCAGCACCTTACCACTCATAACGCACGATCAGGCATCCTGTACTCCATGGCCCCAGTATCTTCTATCTTATGCACCTGACTGAGATGGAGTACTGCTGCCATCTTATTGATGGCCCCTGTTTCGGCTGAGCATCACCGGTGCTTCGTCGACAAGGAACTGGTATAAAATAGCAATGGCAGTCCCTCTTTAAAGGTCTGATCTTAGCTCTTTGCATCACCACCATAGTGGAAATCTGAAACCTAACCTTGATTACAAAGAACAAAACTGCATCACTCAAAAACATTCCAACTCCCTCTGTTCCCAGCAGCCCTGGAACAGCCAGCTTGTTCATCCATAGCTACTGGGTATGGCTGTCCACCGACTTCCCACAAGGCAGTTGGAAACCCTTCCTCTGATACACTGGTCCCTTTAAAACTTGGAAGAGAAAGAATTACATCACTTACAGACACTTTCGCAGTTTCGACACTTGCGAATCTCAGAGCGCAAACCCTGCTCTGCCACATTCCGATTCACCAGCATGCTGAGAGCATAAACTGGTTTCTCATTCATGGTCAATAGATATTTAATCTTAGCACCCGCACTCACCAACTTATACGTTTCAGTAGCAACCTCAGGTTGTGAGGCATTTCTTTTTTTTTTTTTTTTTTTACCTCATACACTGCCTTACTCCTGTTGGATTATCGACCTTATTTTCTTTACTGGACTGTGTTTTTGACCCTCTGTCTATGCTTTACCAAAACCATTTATGCTTCATTTCTCTGTGTTCTTCTCCCCTAACTGCCAGCCCTGACACTTATACACCTTTAAAGGCCTCTACAGGTCTGAGTGATGAGTAAATACTGTCCTGGGACCCCAAACTACCTTCCCTTTATTAGTGATGCTTAAAATACACGAGATGAAGGTATTTCATCTTCTGTACCTTTGACTTCCCTCTGTTCTTGGAGCATATTGCATAGTGATGAACGACATCGATTTCTTTGCTTTTGCCAAAAATCTGAAGACCAGGTTCTATTATTGCTCCCTCTCTGATCTGCCATGCGTGGTGGTGTTTCACATCTTAATGACTCACTAACTTTTTTTTGTGGCCTGATTTTGCTTTTAGAGAACAATTGCATTCTTATCCATCAAACCAAAAACAGCATGCTTCAGTCATGACCTAATTCTCATGAAGGATTATCTATGACATGATCAAGCGCTATAAGGGAGCTTGTTCTTTGACTAACATCTTTGATTTGAAATTCGTTATTCTGTTTCCGGCCTTTGCATTGGAAGAAGTTTGGTTTGTAATTAGGCTATTAATTACAGGTCCACATTTGGTAAATATGAAGGATTATGGATATATCTTTCCTTGTTTAACTCATAAATACAATATATAATATGTAATAATCTTCCCATAAACACCAGAGGGTGGCCCTCAGACTTCAGTCATCTTGGACTTGGAAAAGAAAGATACAACTTAGTTTGCAATTTCCTCCACATCTGCTAGAGAAAAGCAAAACCATTTTCTCTGTGGTCTTGTAAAGTCTACAGATTTCATTTCTGGAAACATCCATTGTGACTGATGGGCTTTAAAATAGTTTACTTAATGTGGAACAAAGTGTGATGCTACGCACGACACTCGCAAAAAAAGGGCCCAGATGAGAGTTAATGAAAAATTTGTTGGACCTCTGTTACAGAACTATAATATACTCCCACATATTTCACCAGTGCAGACAGTTTACAGTCCATTTCACCAGTAATACCCTCCCACTTTTACACTACCAATATTCACATTTATTTATACAAGGCTTTTTACAATGAACGTTATCTCAAAGCAGCCTTGCATAGTCCGACAGTAGCAAGTCAAAAACCCCTGCTGAGCAAGACGGTGGCAAGGAAAAACTCCCCTAGACTCAGAAATCCAGGACGAAACCTTAAGAGGACCCAGACTGGGCAGGGACCCGTCCTGTTTGGGTGGCCTGGTGGATAATTAAAATAAATGGAAAAAAATTAAGGTGAAGGTCTGGGAAAAGTTGTGGTTGTTCAACAAATTGTGCCGAAATATGATCCAGCAAAATGGGATTCCACAAAAGAGTAATTATCGTATTGAGGACTGGTGGCATCAAAAACAAAAGTTTAAGCTTCGCTGCTGAACACCATGGCATAACTTATTGTTGGGGTAAATGACATTTTAGCATTCTCTGATTTTCCATTTATATTGCTCCTTAGAATTGCAGTTCCTGCTATCCCAACATCAAGTATCTGATTATTTATTATTATATAATTTGCTATCCAGACCACTGGCATGGCATCGTGCTGCTACATTCCAGAAAGCTTTATAATGCATAAAGCATAATAAGGAAGGTGACTTAGTTTAGACTTAGTTTCTCACAGTGTTTGTGTTGTTGCTATTTTCACTGAGACATGATTATAAAAAATATAATAGTGATGCATGGTGGTTTAAAAAATCGAATTCCGCACCAACTAAGTGTGCATTGCAGCATGGCGTTCTGAATGCCTTCTTACCTCCAAGTACAGAGATATAGCGATTGAGGAGCATGGACAGATATCGACACATGTCTAGTGCAGATAAGAATTCAGATGCTGGAGAGATGCTGCCTAGCTGGCAGCATAGGGCACAAGGCGTTTTTAAGGGGTTCCATATTGTTCTCAGAAGTGCTGAATCACGAACACGTTGTCACAGGAAAGAGCTAAGAACATTTCCCGTTCGGCCCCCAGAACAGGCACATTTAGCCAGATCTTACTCATGGTCGGTGTTTATCCACTCCAGAGACTGTACAATTGTAAAAACATGGCTCATGTGTTTATTTTTATGTCTGTTCCACAAGTTTTAAGAGTAGCAATAACAAAAACATAACCAACACCTTATACGCTTCTCACAAAAACGGAAATATGTGCCACGTTTTGTGAGCAGTGTACACACTAAGCCTTTTAATTAATCTTTTAAGAGCATCACAATGCAGTGTGTCTACATTCCTTGAATAAAAAGCCAGTCCTCTTTTGATGAGATGGAACGGGGGTTTTCTGCCCAGATAAATTCATTTGGAACAATATCATGTGGAGAGACGATTAGTGTGGATCTTTTAATACTGATAATCACTGAGAGAAAATTACACCATGCAACGAATTGCCCTAAACCCTTAGAAAGATGTACAGATCTTGTAAACCGTACTTTTACGTACAGCTATGTAGCTGGCGATATGGCTAAGAGTGAAAATAAGACAGTATCTATAAATCTGTTTTATTAAAAATACATGAAATATCATATGTACACCGATCAGCTAAAACAACCTGGGTCGTGCCAATATTTAGCTAGGTGTTACTTGTCAAATGAATGCCCACATGAATGGCCAGACCTCAGCTTTCCCAGCAGAACATTACCCAGAGCATCGCATTCCCTCCACTGCCTTGTCTGCTTACCTCAGTGCATCCTGGTGCCATAATTTCTCCAGGTGAACGCGGTGCACGTACCCAGCCATCTACGTGATGGAAAAGAAAACAGGATTCATCAAACCATACAACTTTCTTCCATTGCTACAAAGTTCTGTTCCCACACTTGCCTGCTGGGTTTAGGTTTAGGCACCTTCGAGAGTAAAAGCCATTCTCTGCAAAAGAAAGGATATTTGGAGCTGTGGTATATCTTCCCAGAAGCGATCACCAATATGTGTGTGTGACTCATGCAGGGAGACTCAAAAGGACCCAGAGAAACATCTAAGGAACTGCAGGCCCTCCTCAGCTCAGCTCAGCTCAGCGTTCCTGATTTCTCCTTAAAAAAGAAAGAGGATCTGTTTAGAGGAATTTAAAAATAGACTAAATGTAAGAGAAAGCAGCCGCTAACCAAGTGGAACATAAAGGTTCATGCACATTTGCCAAAAACTCACTAATAACCACAAAGGTTTTGGGATAGTGTTCTGCGGACTGAAAAAATGTGAAAACTGGACTTCTGGAAGATGTAGGCACTTTACAAAGCTAACACAAGCAAACCACAATAAGAAAATCATACCAACAGTCAAGCATGCAGGTGCTAACAGTGATGTTTCAGTGCCTGTTAAGTGATGGAACCATGAACTCTGCTCCTTAGTAGGAAATCCTGACAGTTAAAACCAGATTATCAGTCCATGAGATGAAGACTCGGGTTTTTCTCCAGATGTCACAACACTCCCATTTTACTGGCAGGCTGGACTGACCTAAAGGCGTATGGAAATGTTGCATATTATTATATCTGAATGCATATTCAGTTGAGCCATTGGCAGACAGGCTCTAAAATCTGCCCACATTAACAAATATGTGTGGATGTGATTTACTGGATGCGTGCTGACACCCATGTTCTTTAGGAAATAGCACAGAGGGTTAGCAATATAACAATAGGATTTCCTTTTTTTTTAAATTAATACAGCAGACATATCTCACACACTTATTATTATTCCCATAAGCTCTACTTCAGATCAAATTGGTAAGCAACACAAAACCAGGACTTTTCAAATGGGATACTGTACCTGAGATCCTCAGGAGTATCCAAAAGTCAGTATCATTTGCAGTCCCGATGCTATTGGGAGACCAGAAGGATCACATGACGGACTGGCTGAGCAATGCATCTGATCTTTATCCCAGTCTGCATTCAGTCCTGAGACCAGTGCCACATAAAGATCTGCCAATACCATAGCCACCAGAGATATGGACCCTAGATCAGGCAGCTGAAGATCCACGATGCATGAGCGAGAAGTGGAAAATGTCACTGATCCAGATGATGCACCCCTAATGTCTGGTTAATCTGATAACACAAGCCAGAGATAAAACTTAGATTTGACTTTAGATGTGGACTTTGATTAATTAAGTAACTGCAATTTGCACAAACCTAATAGACACTCTAGAAATAAATGCATCTCTGGAAGTTTATGGAACAAATATGTACAGTTATGGCCAAAAAATGTTGGCACCCCCCTGACATTTCTTTAGAAAACGTAGTATTTATCCCAGAAATTACACATGCTTTCTTATACACATGTATCTCCTTTGTCGGCACAAAAGCAAAACGTGATATAATTTCATGCAAAACTCCAAAAATGGGTCGGACAAAATTGCTGGCACCCTCAACCTGATATTCAGTAGCACACCCTTTTTTTTAAATAATTGAAATCAATTGTTTCCTGTAAACATCAACAAGCTTCTTGCACCTCTCAAATTTGAATTTCTTGTTGAAATCTCTTATTTTGCTGCTCAAGGCCTTTTATTTTGGAAGGTTTCCTTCTCCCAACAGTAATTGTAAGATGGGGATTTAGATCCGGACTTATTGCGGGCCACTTCAGAACTCTCCAGTGCTTTGTTTCCATCCATTTCTGGGTGATTTTTGATATATGTTTGGGGTTCTTGTCCTGTTGGAAGACCCATGACCTAGGAACCAAACTCAGCTTTCTGACACTACATTGTTACCCCAAATATTTTGGTTTATTTCATGATGCCTTTGAACCACATATTTGATTGTAGGTACTGCGTTCTTTTCTTTGTAGGCCTCACCCCATTTTCGGTAAACAATAGAACGAATAGAACGATGTGCTTTACCAATAAAAGTTCTATCCTGATATCTTGATACACCTTGAGCCTAAAGGACAGCTTGAATTTCTTTGGAATTTGTTAGAGGCTGCTTATCCACCATCCGGATTATCCTGCATTGCAACCTTTCGTCAAATTTTCTCTTCCGTCCACGTCCAGGGAGAGTAGCTACAGCGCCATGGGCTGTAAACGTGATGATTATGTTACAAACTGTAAACAAAGGAACATCAACATCTCTGGAAACAGACTTCTGACCTTAGTATTGTTGATATTTGTCCATATATTTTGGTTCTCAAATCTTCAGATAGTTCTCGTCTCCTCTTTCTGTTCTCCATGCTTAAAAAACACACACACACACACACACACACACACACACACACACACACACAAATATTAAGTTAACTTCTCTTCTTTTTGTCTAGCTTCAGTTGTGATGTTTATATTAATTAGGGTTAGTTTAAACGAGCATCCCATACTGGAAACAAAGGTATTTACTCACAATTCTGAAAAGGTGCCAACAATTTTGTCCGGCCCATTTATGGAGTTTTGAATGAATTGATCACGTTTGTTTTTCTGTGCTGTTCTTGTACACACAAAGTAAATAAATATGTGTTAAAAAAAATATGTGCAATTGCAGTACATTTCTGGGATAAAAACTTGATTTTCCAGGAAAAAATTTACAGTCATGACCAACCATTTCGGCCAAGATACATTGAAATACTAATGCTAATTACACAAATGGCTTTGAACCCATCATCTTGAGCCATCTCCGGGTGCTGTGAACCGAGCTGGGGTGATTTGCAAAAACACATCTCTGCATTTATTGGAAAGAAATGTCTTTATTTTGTTTGGTCACAAGGTTAGTCTGTACTCTTTATAGGACTTTTTTATAGGACGTTACAATTTATTTACAGTACTTGCAGTTTACAAAAACACGACCAATTTCTAGCTCATAAAATAGCTTTGTAATAGGAAACAAGTCCACTAACTGGGGAAAAAAATCTCTAGCCAGTAACACTGATCATATATATATATATACACTTATTTACAACACCTACTCACAATATTAAACCCAATAATCTGATGAAATCATTTGAGTTTGGTTTTCTTAGATTTTTCAAAAGGTGGTTTTCCATTTAGGGACCAGTAAAATGTCACCCTCAAAACACACACAGACGCACACACACACACACACACACATTCCTGTCAGTCACAGACCTTTAGAAGGATGTGATGGGAATCACAGGCCTGCCAGCTGTAAGATCCATCATCCTCATGATCTGTAGGTACACTGCATGAGCTCAGGCAACAGGGGAGCACTCTCTCAGGTAATGTGCATGAATATGAGCTATGAGCCTCTTTTCCACTTTAGCTGCAGTCCCAAGATGCAATGGATATGCCAAAACATTCACAGACTAATAATTTACCTGTAAATATGCTTCTAGATTTACAGAGATTTGCACTGTTTCGTTCTCCGAAACGATCAGCATGTGGCCTTAAATAAGAAAATAAGAAAACGTTCTCACATATAAAAAGATGTGACAGATCAGTAGTAACCTACAAGTGACCCTGTAACTTAATACCAATTGAAACCGTTTGGGTTCCATTTTCACTTCTCTATATCAAAAACAAAACAACTGGAGACTCTTCTTATCTCGAGGTGGTCTAGTTCTAAACTGAGTATTAATCTTACAATAGCACTGACCGGGTTCTCGCAATCTATTAAATAAAAGAATTTACCAAATCAACATTGTGGGAGGAGATGCACTGTTTCCTGCTTGATGCCTACATTTATTTATTTATTTATTTATTTATTTTGTTATGCACTGAATCCAGGTCAGGGTTAAAGGGAAAAGCCAGTGCTGACAATTTAAAAACAGGCTTAAGAGGCTCCAAAATGTGTACCTAATATAGTGACCAGTGAGTGTATATGCAGGAACTCCCTCCATCGGTTGGACAATAGGAGACGATGTGCTTTCAAGGACCTCCCACTCAGGACTCATTTTATAATCTATTTTGTTTTATAGTTTAGTTTATTTTCAAATTTTTCTATTACTAATTTGAATTTTATTATTAGTCTATTTATTTATTGACCTAATTTAGTATACTTTTGGTATTTATTTAATTAACATCTAGGCTACCCATGGAGGACGGGTCCCCTGTTGAGTCTTGGTTCCTCTCAAGGTTTCTTCTTACCATTTTAGGGAGTTTTTCCTTTCCACTGTCGCCCTAGGCTTGCTCAACTTGGGATTGGCCT